>JAIPRK010001724.1:0-45774 GCA_025469195.1 Chaitophorus viminalis
AAAAAAAAAAAAAAAAAAAAAAAAAAAAAAAAAAAAAAAAAAAAAAGTAAAAAAACAAAAAAAAAAAACACATATCATTGTAAAACCAATAGATTCCATCACTCCGTTCAGAATCTAAAAAATACGTATCAATGATTTTTTTTTCTACATAATTTGTATGCCGTAAAAACTATAATAAAACTATATTGAATTGAATTTATTTATAAAAAAAAAAAAAAAAAACACCTGATACATAATTAATACTGTAGTTTATAAGTTTTAATTTGATGAGAAAATTATTTTTTTCATATAATACATCGTGAACTCGTACAGTGTATCTTCGAGATGTCACATATCGTTATACCGGGGTATATTATAATTTATATCGTTTGGGTTTTCACGATAAGATCGATTTAGCTGAGGATGCGCCGTCGCGTCATTATTATTATATTTTAATCCCAATAAGACGCCTCCAGCATCTCATCGCCTTTTATTCTTCTCCTTCTACTACCTACCCATGTATGCGTTTAAATTCGCTTTATTGCCGATAAAATATAATAATACGTGGGTAATAGGTATACACAATTTTAATATTGTCAATGAATGTGTAATAATACAATATACGAACAGAAATCTTCGGGGAATAAACTTTTTTTTTTCTCTCGAAAAGCTTTATGACATAATTTTGTGTAACAATCAATCGACGAGTTTTTTCCATGAGATCGTGGATTCAAAAATAACACATGAGACGGACTAACAGCTGAATATACACGCGCGACTCCAACACGTCGAATTAATCGAAATATTAGACGTATTATTGTTATTATTGTTATTATTATAACGTTTTGTCGGAACTAATATTATTTCACACGACCTACTAAAAATGCTCGCATTGGACTTGGTTGCGTGTATAGATAAAAAATGTTATGAAGAAAATATAATATCGTGTTGTGCGATCGCATTTTTCCATTTAGCTCTTGCGGTTTGGCACGCGTGCGTACATTTATGATGTACAGCGAGAGTTCACGGTAGGAAAGTAAGAGGGCTAGTGGGAGTGGTGGTGGAGAGGGAGGGAAACCATCGCTCAATAAACTTTTAACAATATAAAGTATTATATAACTTACGACCCATGGCTGCGGGAAACCGATGGAATACCAAGGAATAAACCTATTGACTGCGCACCGCCGCGCGCCGTCCGAAGCTTTGAACCGAGATTAATTTTTCGAGTGTTGAGAAATATATATTATTATATCGGAGGCGTTTTAAGCTGTTGGTTTTATTTATTTAGTTTTCTCTTTTCTTTTTTTTTCTTCGTTTTACGCGTATGATGTTTAAGAGGTTATAAACACAAATATTTATTATAGTTCATTGAATCCAGTTTTACATCACAAAGGGGGAAATACTCACAAAACACGTTGTTGTGCGTATATTTAGTAGGTACGCATCGGTAATTTTTTCGGCGGTGTAAAATCGATTCTGGGCTTTTAAACCCGTATCGAAATCGCTTTATTCGGGTCTCGACGGTCTCGGGGTGTGCTTTTTGCATAATGCACAGTGCGGTTGTGTCTTCGTGGGCGGAACACGCGCTGTAGTGTGGTGTTCGGGAAATTTTTTTTTCACGGCCCACAACAGTCGTCTAAAACATCTGACATCTATTCGGATACGCGCTCAAGGGTATAATATAATATAATATAATATATATATATATATATAAGAATTCGCACGCGGGTCTGGACGTAGAGGACGTGTTTCGCGGAACGAGCAATACCGACGGCTGTTTTAATAATTAATTGAAAAGAAAACAAACGACAAAAGCACAATAGACGTACAGTTGTCTCGTCGAAATCCCACGTCTGCAGATGCTGCGGCGCTTGTATTATGTACACACGCACGCATACTTCTTACCCGTCATCTGTGGGTACTCATTGTTATTGCGTGTGTAATTTTATGTAATTATCATATAACATCGTAACGTACAATATTATACACGCGTACTATAGTCAAACCGTCGAAAACCATTAAATTGTTCGATCTTATAATAAATTAGTGATATTAAAATAACGCCGTAGTCACCGCGGCGCAATATTTATTATTATATTATTATGTTCAATGTACTCGCGTACAAAGTGTTTTTCGAACCGCCGCCGCCGAGAACCTTAATATAATAATACTATATTGTTATACTATACTTATTTAACCTTTTTATTTTACAACTCAAGGCTATATAGGCGAATATACGTACATTATTTTTCTAACGTGTACTCATTCCGAACAATCGAATTTCATAAAAACCACCAACGACGCCCGAGTACATTATTGTACGTGATCGATATACTTAATATAAACACATTACGCAGACGTGATTCTTTATAATAAGTAGTTTATACCGCCGCAGCTCTGGAGGTTTTTTTTTTTGGTGAATATCATATTATATTCTTTAGATAAACTGTATTATTATTATTATTATTATTATTATTATTATGCACACAAAGTATACTAATTTGGAATATAAATAATTAGAAGCGTTTTAATTCAACTTCGGAATATCCAATATTATATAAAGGCACTTGCGGGGGGCGGGGGTATCTATAATTGTTTATTTTGTACTTTGTAGATAATACTTCACACGTTATTAAACCATCGAAAAAATAATAAATACTTTAAAAAAAAGCGAAGTATACCATTGTTCATTGTCTCGAAATCGTATTTCAACAGAATACAAAACATACATCATTATATCATATGATCACGATATTTTTCAGTATCGTGTACTATATTAATACTTATAATACGTAATGTGATTTATATTCAATAGAGTTTAACTAATGAAAAACTGACAAATCGAAACGTTGAATACCTGCAGTTAATGGTTCTATACAGTATAATTTATAAGTTACATTAAACTGCTGTCATGCATTTTCACAGTATTTTTTTACAATTCAAACCTTTAAAATCTGTATCGAGTCAAAAAAACTATATTTTATTTACACTTAATGACATTCCTTTGAATATAAATCCTAGGTAAGCACGGTAGAGAAGGGTAAAAGAATGAAAAAGGACAGGTTTTTAAAAATACTAGGTAAGTATATAATAGTTGGTAATGAAAAAAAGAACGGGTGGGCCTCGCTTTGCTGTATAGTTGGGGGTGGAGTGTACCTCGTTTATAGGATAGGTCATTATTACAATGGATTTGTTAAATTTGAATGCAATGATAGATATCATTGTATACGAATAACGATTCAGAATGGAGTTAATATGTTTATCTAAAATTTGAATATAATAATATAGTATTTTATATTTAAATTGAATTATAACGCAATTTCGTAAAAATTTAAATTTAAAACAGTCATAAAATTTTTTCCTTTTGGTCCGGTAGAAATTTTTTTATATATTTTTGAGATTAGCTTATGGACAAACTAGTGTCAAAATTTTGAACCTTAAGTATAAACAGAAAAAATTTTATGAATTTTTATCTACAAAATTATCGTGATTTTGACACATTTTATACGAATTTGAGCTTTATGATCTTATAAAAAAATTTGAGTGAAACGATCACCGTTATTTTCTAGTGAAGATAAGTTAAGCTTATTATAAACCTTGTATTAAATTTTCGAGTGTTTTTGGCCAGCCAATTTAATTTTATAGGTGTTTAAAAAAAAAAAAATTGACAAAAATCAAAAATTTAAATTGTCTATAAATAAGTCAAAATATGTCAAAATACTTTGAAAATATAACCACGTATAGAGAACACCAATATAAAGATTTGGTGAAAATTTCAAGTTGTTGCGGTTTTTCATTTTTGAGTTAGAGCATTTTAAAAAAATGTAGTTTGTAAAAACGTGATTTTGCGTAAAATTTCCAGTTTTTTCGTAATTTTTTTATCGTTTTTTTCGATTTTTTAAAAAATTATTGAAAAAGTTGGATTTTTGATTTGCCCAAGTACCATCTAAATTCACTTTCCTATCAGAAAAGTTGCTGTTTAAAAAAATCGAAGCATTTTTACTACCAAAAATCGTGTCCTCAGACACAAAAAAAAAAAAAAAAATAAAAAAAAAAAAAAAAAAACACACATCATTGTAAAACCAATAGATCCCATCACTCCGTTCAGAATCTAAAACTTCATCACTGATTACCCACACATTGCGGCATTTATAAAATTAAAATGCATAAAACGACGCGTGCTTGTGGAAGCTACAATGTAGTATGGATGCGACGAGCAATACGGATCCAAAACTTTAACCATGTTTGGACCAACGTATAAAATGCTGGTGGAGCTCGACGACGACGATGTCGCATTAACGATACCGATCGGGTTGGCGTCGGCGGCGGGTGGGTGCGATTATAATGGCCCGTAAGCTCGAAACGCGTTTCTAACGACCGTTTGCGAAAATCGTATTTGTTTTTTTTTTCCCTATAAAAAGACTTGCGGTATTTCGCAGTTGCCACGGTGCACGGCAATTACGCGCGTAGGTATAATATAATGTACATACCAATGGTTCTCCAGCCGCAGTGCTTTGTGGCCATATCTGAATTAAATTCAAGTAATATTAGTTCACTTATTGTTACATTTAAATAAAGTTGTATATAAGCAGACAAATGCATATTCAACAGTCTTCCGTCAAGCCGAATACTGATAAGTACTGTGAAATGGAAAGAAAAAAAAGTATTTACTTTACGTTCATGTTATTACTTTTTAGATTAATAAATATGTTTATATTAAGTTTTCAACATATTTTTTGTTTGTATGAGAAATGAATTGTAAAGGATCAAATTCAAAAACCAAATCAATGATACGTTGCTTTTTACGAGTTTTGGTTTTAAATCGGCATTCATGTGGTGTTCAGGGCTCCGCGGATTATTTTAGCTTGTCAAGAGCTCCGAGAACAAAAAAGTTTGAGAACCACTGATGATGTATGTACTATACAGATAACGACAACGGCGGTTAATGCAATATTACATTTTTACTGTTGTCGTCATTGCTGCAGCAGTATTATAGCAGATATATTAGTATAATATTACGCGAGGGACGCGATTTTATTTTAAGTACTTATATACTCGACGGGCAGTCACTATAATATAAGCAGTGACGTAAAGTAAATTCTTACAGTTGTGGCAAAATACACCCACTATTTTTATTATATTTTTTTTTTTTTTGTAAACATATCGTATTCAACGAAATATTGTATACATTTTTAATATTCATGATATACAGACAAAATGTATTGTAAAATATTATACAACTATACCTAAATTATTATATTGCAATGTTTCCAATTAAATACTTTGGACTTATTATACGCGAGAGTAGTTGATGGATCGCGTCCTCATTGCCTGCTTACTATACTAAATCTATGGATTTTTTTTTCTTTGACCAAACCGATTACCACGATGGATCCGCGCAGTCGTTCGCGGACCGGAAACACCGAAAACGGTGCGCTGAGGCGAATATAATAATTTATAGTCATAATATATGACGAAACGAATCGCGCATCCGTGGTTTTCGCTTACTCGCAGCCGAAATATAATGGATCGCAGATACGCTAATAGTATCGTCACGATCCGCCGCCGTATACTCGCGATTAATCGGAAACGATAAACCATGCGGTGGCCCAGGATATAGGAGAACGGTGCGCATAATATACACAGATGTGTGTACGGTTTAAGGATACCCCGAATACTATGTACGGTCTTCGTTCATGTTTCCGAGTCGTTAGGCGGTGGGTCCCTCACTGACGAATGCTTGCAAACGATCGATGGGCACGCGACCGGACTAATAATACATATAGGTACGTAATAATAATATATAACTGCTGCGCGGTGCACAAGACGGGCTAATAGAAAACATATAGACAGTGGCTGTGTTAATAGTACTGTGCGATCGTCATGGTCGTCGTCGCGGTGTATACGTTATATTATTCACGAAGACGCAAGTGCTCGAATCAATGTCAGAAATACGATCGGCAGCACGCGTTCCATCACTGACAACATTAGTGTTTTCCAAAGGTTGGACCGTGAAAACTTGAACTTTCTTTCATTTTTAAACCTTAAAGTATCTATATATATATATATGTACTCATTTTTGCCATAATTGAATGGACATTTTTTTCCCAATTTTTTGGATACAAATCATCATGACACGCGTAGGACTCTATATAGGTACTTGAAAAAGGCTGTTGTCGCGTGTTCGACGCACCCATATTTGAGGAGACGAACTGCGAAATAACGCGTGTTTATCTATTTTACGAGTATATATCATGTACGTCGAAAAGAGGGGGGAGGAGGAGGAGGACATATGACTGAAACGAAATCGGTCGTTCGTTGCGTGATCGCGATATAGCGCCAAGTCAAACGTTTCGGGGGTAGTGAAAAAAATTGCCAAATAAATATATTAAAACCCCGACCCCGGGAAACTGGAATGCGACAGGTAAACATTTGGTTCCGTTTAGAATTTATGAGCTGCACGCGGACGGATTAGTCGTTTTACATGATAAACAACCGATCAGCATAAATCGACGAGTAGCTATACCAGTATCACAGCACAGTGATGGTTCCCAGGGCTGCAGTGCCTTGCTAGTCGAAATAACAAGTATACCGTGTATATATATATATATATATATATATATCTCCGGACGATATATTACAATATAGTCTATATATTTATATTATATAATAATATTATCTAGGTCTACTCTATTTTAATAAAATATCAATTTTGCATAGGAAAAATGTCGTATGTGAGAACAATAATAGAACAAAAATGATTTATAAGTGATTTAACTCACAATTAATTAATTTTAGTTAAAAATCAAAAATTCCCAGTGATTCGTACGCGAAATAATTTTTTTCTGTGATATTGTTCTTCTTAGGTGTTGTTTAAATTGTCTGTAAACTTTGACTTGTGTTTATGTAGTATGAATTAAGTAAAATACCAATATACTTTCTATCGTAATTTTAAATCAATCGCTATATGTATACAAAAAAATGTAGGTTTACACACTTGCGGAATGTTTGACGATTGGACGTATTGAAATAGTACCGCCGTAGTTTGTAAATAAACATTGTTTTTTTTTTTTTTTTGAATCTCATCTATATAATATAACTATACCGACTAGGTGCATTCTGGACAAAATGTTGCGCCCCAGCGGAATCACGTCTTATGAACGTTGTTACTATCGTCGCATGCTGTTCCCGTATAATATAACGCAGTTATTGAATAATACGCGCACGTCGTCAAACACGATAATAATGATGATGATCGTGAGTGCGGAATGAACAACTATAACAATAATTTATTCCGACGGTTTTTAGCATGAGAGATAACCGTTACCGGTGGCGTCGTAATTGAATCATTAATAACTGACGCGTAGAATAATTAAAATCATTTTTAAAACGTAAGTTTCGCATCGCGCAGTCATATCATTATCCACATTCGATAAACTGTATTACACATACAATATGGCTGTAGTTATGTATAGAAGGAGCCAAGACGCGGTTTCACGCACACGATTATATTATATTGTTGTACAACGCTCCTCGCAGCAGATGCTATCGTTCGTTAAATTAATGATTTTTTTAACGTGTAATTATTGTATTTAAATGTAAAAATACTCATACAAAGTTAAAGGTTTCGAGATCCGACGCTTTGTCCCGGCGCGGTGACGTCGATGTCGTCGTTGAGTATATTATAATAATATGTTTGAGTGCTTTGTAAATCAAACGTTAATGATTCCATCGCGAATACGCAGTCAAACGCCACTCAGACTATCCAAGTTGGTACGTATACTATAATATAATATAGTATTATATTTAAACGACTGCATAGCAACATTGTAACTATACATGTATGCACCGATGATGTTGTACGATATTATATTACGAGTAAATGTATTATTTGTAATTTATTTAATCAAACATCCGTGTGGAATCAAGCCCATAACATGGTACCTAAATTATATTTTTGATACAACAAAAGTGATTTCATTTTCCAATGTATAGGTATATAAGTATTTATTTATATGAATCCATTTATGTATAATAAAATTCCAATGAAAATAATGGTGTAATAATATGTGTTCTTATATACGCATTTTCAAAATCATAGTAGTCACGCGTACGTTATAATAATAGATAGGCGTGTGCCCAGTACACCGTTGCAAGAAGGGAATATTATAAATTTAAGACTTAGTATCAATTTTATAAATAGCATAGAAAAAAACCGACTTTTTTTTTTTTTTTTGGGAGGAGGGACTATTTGAAGCACCTATACCACCTCTTCGTCACGTTTCTTTTAGTATAGTATAAAAACGCCACCGCTCACCAACCAGATTGTAGGGATCATAATATATGCGTATATTATAATATCGCGCATGTAATTGTAAATTATACGCGGACTGACGAGGCAGTGGTGGCGTGGGAATTTTAATTAAAGCGCTTAAGCTTTACGCTGCAGAGGCTCGAAACAAGGTGGTCGTAGTGGTATAATATGTTTTTTAAGTTCCACGCGGCTGTTGCCCGGGTCAACACGGTTAGTGTGTGTTTATATAATTGTACATACATATTCTATATATGTATATAGCCGCAATGGTATACAATACGTGGTATTATATGTTCTACCTGCACAACGGTATATACCATTCGGCCGGTGCGCTGTGTACCTGTGGTATATAATATACGACCTACACATAGACACCCGCACGTGACGAGCCTATATATTATGTAGGCCAAGTTTTTCGGCACCCGGCTCGTTTGTACACGCATATACGTTTCCTATTTCAGAAGGGTCTACTGGTCAACGAGAAAGTTTTTTTTTTTTTTTACAACCAATACATATTACATGAGAAGTACGTTAGAAACAACAACTCATCCCCTAGTACAGCTATATATGACGTAAGTATACATCTGTTAAACAGAACACGTGAAATTACTTCCATATACGAGTGTGCGGTAATGTCCGATATTGTACCAACCGTATACGACTGTTACGTAAGTATATAAATAGTATTATAATAATCCAAACTATCTTCTGGTATAGTACATTACATTACCCGACGACCCAGCTGACATTGTGAGTAATTATATCGTGTGTAATCTAATTATAATAAAAATCTTGCGAAAAAAAAAAGAAATGTATTTGCTGTCTACTCTGTACGACCAATCAGATCAGATAACTTTATTTGTCAGATCCGACCGGAAATCGGAGCATGTGCACGAACTTATATTATACTTATATTATAAAATATATGTCGCCCTAATCGCGGGGATAAACTGCGGTGTACGCGTGACTACGGCGACGACTATTATTAAATTATACGTGCACGCACATACCCCAGGATCCGTCGTTAATATATTATAAATATTTTAATATATAAGAGCAAGCAGTAGAGATGTCGAGATTTCGGCGGCCCATCTTAATGCCATTAGCTCGGTCAGGGGAGGCTTTTATAGATGTGCGCGCACCACCCCCTTATCGCTTTGCTGTTGCACGGGGCTTGTTATGATATATATATATATATGTGTGTGTGTGCGCGCGCTAATGACAAAACGCGCCATTATACTATTATTACGGTCCGCCGTCTAATCTATATAGTTTATATACCCGTTCGCGCGTCCAAATTGCGCGATCGTTCGATTTATGCTGTCATTATGATACCGCATATTAAGCTATATCATACGACCTAAATATTCGTGTCTTGGTCGAGGTAAATTTTCTTTCCGTCGTCGTAGAAAAAAAAAAACCAACATTCGTCATCATCGTGGTCGGATGGAAAAACCGTCAAACGTATCAATACATATATTTTAGATACCTATAATAGTATAATATAAACTGGACTACGATACTTAGCACGTTTACTCAGAGATCCTAGCTCGGAACGTATTCAAACGGATTGTTTTGGGCGTTAAAACAGTCCCCCTCCCTTATTAAGTCAAAATCCATTATGCGCACTAAACGTTTTGGGTTCCTATACACAGTACAAAACATATTATATTGTTAGAAATTTTATTTCGTATTTGAATTCACGATTTTGTGAAGGATGCGCGCAACGCCCCTCCAAAATAAGTTATATCTGAATATATAATTAAAACGCACCCTCCTTTTAAAAATCCTGGCAACGCGCCTGCTCGCATGAGAAGGAAAATAACGGTCGCACGTGAAGATTATGGCCTTGTGGTTGTAGGGAAACGACGGTGTCGCAAAGTTATAAAAATTATATAAGACCTATATACATCACATCCTATATATTTATGTGAACATGGACCGCGGGATGAAAACGACTATTTGTATTGAAATAATAGCGTTTTCCCTATACATACTGTATACGAATATGGGAAAATCAGTGGTGACGACGATGAGTAAATAATTAAAATAACCTATAAGAATCTATGTTGTAAGTCATATATTACAAACGCGTTTTCTCCGCGGTAGGTGTGTGCATACTGTAAGTGTAAAATTCATGCAAACATGGGCTACATATATTTTTATGGTTATTTACAAAATATGTGTACCGGGTGTGAACTATACTATATATATATATATATATATATGTACATCGTAGCAGGTATATTGTTGTAGGGATAAAAGAAACACGCGAGTGCCGCCACATTAGGTCAATAAAAACGCACGCGCCCGCTACATCCGCGAGATCGTTTAAATTTCCCTCGGCCTCGGCGGCGCTTTTATAGCGCGCGTCCGGGCAGACGGAAACCCGCTTCGGACCGAAATCGTTATCGTCGAAAATTGAATTTCAAGTACATATTTGGTTGTGTGCGAAAGAGCTGTTTTACCTCCTCTGTTTCTCAACACTCCAGTCTGATGCTACTACTGCTGCTGCCATCAGTTCTGTACATAATACATATATATTTTATTTACCAAGGGGCGGGGGAAAAAAAAAACTAAAAATAAAAACGCAAAAAGAGGGACCGAGAGAAGGCTTTCATAATATGTGCGCGCAGCCGGTTTCCACTCGTACATACCTATATAAACCTAGTAACTGTATATATATATATATATATATGATGCATATTCGTCGTGTATATGACGATCCGAAACAATTTATAAAATATGTACACATATCCGTGCATGCGCGTAGATTATTCTGTGTACGTCATATACGCGAATGTCAACGTTTAAATTCACTTTGTAAATTATGCGGCATTTTTTCTCCTCCCCGATGGCGTATTTTCGTCTGAAATTATAAAGGTCCGTGCAGTTTTAATCGGTCCCACGTTTTATGACGGCGAGTATATACGGCGGCGGCGATATAGCGAAGCGCGGGTAAATTAAAAACGTTAATTTCGCGTAAATAATTCATCAGTGTTGTATACATAATAGTTTGTTAACGCGTTTAACCGTGTTAAAGTAGTAGTGCCGTAAAAATTGAATTATTAACAAACGTTTCAGCCATGCTTATACACACGCGAAATACGTTTATGATATAATATGTATATATTAAATGCGCGTATATAGTACGGAAGATGATAGTAGGTATACTGCGAGGGATCTCTCAAACAGCGCATTAAGTAATTTACCGGCAGTCATTAAACGGGTCGTGAAAATTTTAACACACCAAAATAATTGTGAAGCGACGCGTATTTATTGTTATTAGTACATATTATTATTATTATTATTATTATTATTATTATTATTATTAGTAGTATTATTATTAGTATAAACTAAGGACGATTTTATCGTTTATCATTATGGCGTACTTATATAAAAAGCGCTCATCAGTTTACAACCAGGTTACTTTGCACGTATACAGGATAACATAATCCCACCCCAAGTTGCCTTCATAGCTCTTCGTGATGTTCAGAAATGTATTCTAGCGTTATGATTTGGTTGAATCATATGGTTATCTTCTGGTTAACCATGATTTTCGTTTCAATTACTTTAACTATACCACGTATTATACCGCTTAGTTGAGTTCAATCCTACTCAGATCACATGGTGTTCACATTTGGTAAATGAATAATGATAATGGTTATCACTTAACATATTATATTTTACTATAATTATAATTTCGTGGTATAAGATATAGGTACCAAGTTCTATCAGAAATGTATGGATTTATCACGTTTGATGGTGAACTGAAGGCACTTTCACTCGGGGCTGATGCGATGTACACAATAATACATAATATTCAATAGAGTATTACATTATTATAGATCATAATATGTATAGATAATCCAGATATTATATTATTGCTGGATAGATAATCCAGCGATAATATAATAAAATTCGTTGCTAATTGTTATACTAACCTAACCGCGTCGTAAACGTGTGATTTAAATCTGCTGGCGCTAGTGTGCGTTGTGTCGAAGTTTCGACTAAGGGGGAAAAAAACAGTGCCTATATATGCGATGTGTGCGCATACGCAAACACAAACCTTTGAAAGTCACCATATTCACATAATATGAACGTGAGTGTAGGTAAATACCAGGTGCACAATGATGCACGTTTCCGCGGTTTTCACGATAACCGTATATAACTGTAATATAATGTAGGTAATACAGTGGCGTAGCCAGGATTTTTCTTCGGGGGGGAGGGGGGCTGGTCAATTTTTTACTCAGTGGTAGTTTACCAAGGTTCTTCCATAATTTGAACATGCAAATACCGAAATTTTGTTTTAGACTTTGGTTCCTATAACCCTTCATATATATTGATTTAATAATACACTTGTATACTTTAAATACTTTGGATATTGTATTTTATAGTAATATAAAATAAATAATTTTACCTGTCCTTTAAGTCCAGTAGAAATTTTTCTATATATTTTTGAAGATTAGCTTATGGACAACCTAGCGTTAAAATTTTGAACCTTAAGTATAAACAAAATTTTTTTTATGAATTTTCAACTACAAAATAACTTCCAAATCATCGCGATTTTAACATATTTTATACAAATTTGAAATTTATGGGCTTATAAAAAAAAAATTTTAGTAAAACGATCTCCAATATTTTCTAATTACGATAAGTATAACTTATCATAAACATTGTATTAAATTTTCAAGAGTTTTCGGTCAGCCAATTAAATTTTATAGATGTTTGAAAAAAATTTTTTTACAAAAATCGAAAATTTAAATTGTCTATAAATATGTCAAAATATTTTGAAAACTTAACCATGTATAGAGAACGCCAATATAAAGATTTTTTGGTGAAAATTTCAAGTTGTTGCAGTATTTTGTTTTTGAGTTAGAACATTTAAAAAAAATGTATTTTGTAAAAACGTGATTTTGCGTAAAATTTCATGTTTTTTTTTTGTAATTTTTATCGTTTTTTTCGATTTTTTTAAAACTCTTTCTTTTAAAATGTGGGTTTTTTTTGTGGAGTGGTCGAAAAATACACAACATTCTGATACAGTTCCAAAAGCAATAGTAATATTTATTACTAATAAATAAGCTAATCGCTTACAAATATTGATTTATAGATTTTATCATGAAACCGACTTATGCACAATGTTATACAATAAAATATGCATTAAATAAATACCTATTAGCATGACCGAAGTTAGAAAACAGACAAAATAAAAATGATAATTTAAGATTTGTAAAATGCAAATTAAGATTTTTGTATCGACTTTCATAGACCATTAAAATAATTTTTAAATTTCCTTAACATTTCGGGGGAGGGGGGGCTGCAGCCCTCTCAGCCCCCCCCCCTGGCTACGCCACTGAGGTAATATATTTTGTTTTACAGTCAGTTGATACCACACACACACACATACATACATATTATTAACGAGTATAACAAATCGAAACGTCAATACGTGTGTTCTTTATTGGACCCTATACGCGCATATTCATCCCTGAGCATATAAGTTTGTGCAATCGTAAGGAATAGCGAAATCATTGTATATATTATGATTATACCGGCCTGAAGTTCGCAAAAATACACAGTGCGGGGAGGTATGACTAAGTAAGCATAAATTGTAGGTATATTAGCAAGCATCCATCATCATAACTAAAACACATTTACATACGTGTTGCTTCAGGTTTACGGTCTGCATACAATATTTGTTGGCTTAGTCTTTCCTCCCCGTTTTTTATTTTCTTGTTCGCTTCAAACTTTAATAGTTGATTTACTACTTCAATCCTCGCCATTTTAGTTGATTGCTCGCTTATTCTCTGTAAGTACGGTTTTGACTCTTGCGTCATTTTTGAATTCGTCGTTTTCTGCTCCATACCGTGAGCGTCTACGACGCAAGTGCGCACACGATCGTTGGATTACTATATAGCGTGTACGTTAACGATAAGCCGTTTGCATTTCGACGAGAAAATCGGTATAATTTTCATGCAACGGTTATGTTTGTCCGTACATTATAACATGCACTGTAAATGTCGACGCGGAAAGAGTTCAAGGAAAAATACACGAGCGCGCATCATGTATAGTGCAGTGTGTATATGTAGGTCGTAGATAAAAGTATAAAAAGGGGAGGTCGTTTGCAAAAAGGCAAGTGTATAGTAGGTATATACGTGTAACGATGGCGGCGTAGGTCGTAGGGTGGAAGATGTTCCACGTTTCGTAAAAATAAAAATAAAAATAAACCGGGATTGATAGGATAAGACGAAACAGACATACCTGTCACGCGGTAAACCGGCTTTTATGTGAGTGTCAGGTACGTTGAAAATGGATGATTGTCAACCGTTCGTTAACTTAATAAATAATGTTATATACGGTATATTATTTTATGCACTTACACATGCACATATGCACGCGCCTGCGCAATTACGCATACACACTAGCATACACGTGTAAAAAATAAAACAAAAGAATTTTATCTTATTTCCATCATATTGTATGGTTATTAGTGTTATTACCTATTAAATGGCATTTTTCTTTTAGCCCTCTATTATGTATTTTCGATTAAATAATATTATTATTTAGAACGAATTTATATTTTTAACAGCATTTTGAAAAACCAAATTTTCGCAAATTTCTCAACATTTTATAGTAACCCGTGGTAATGGTGCCACAAAATTTGTTTGATCTATTCAAAAAAATAAAAAAATAAATATATATAATTTTAAATTTTACCATTCGTATGCAAATATATATTTTGTTCATTAAAATGAAAAACAAATTGAAATTGGTAAACGTGTACGGGGGTTTAAAATTTTTAATTAAAAATATCGTATACTCGTGATTTGTTCAACTAAAAATGATTCACTCACTTTTTTCTTGATTCTGAGCTGTTCGAAAGAGCTCGGTTTAATTTTTGCGCGTAGTAAAAAGCTCGACATTTTTCGCTCTGCAGAATAATACAAGTAATGTACGTTGTTTTATTCATTGACAATCGAACACGCATTGTTCTCTTTAAAGAGGTCATTTTTTAAATATCTTCGGGATAGAGAAAAGCAGCGTTATTTTACAACTGACAAACAAATGGTATAATAAAGAACAAATTAATGTAAACAAACAACTCGTTTGAAAAACGCAGTATACATAATAATTGTCACGTTCGAATTTCAAATGAGTTAACTAATAAACACGTGCCTCCGTTATACTTTAAAATATAGCGATAATTATAGATCAATTTTCAATACACACGGCGCATTACAATTTAAGATCGTTATTTATAGCGAATTATTTTATTTAACCATTAACACGAATCATTGATTTACAAATTTAATATATTGGGTACCGTTTTCGTTCTATGCGAAAATTTAATTTCGTAATTTATAATTATATATAATTACATGCTGGCAAAACATGTAACTTCAATTAAAAATTGTTTTAATTTATTTCCCTGTATATAATAATAAAATATATCCATACATTTTAGCGACTTTAAATATTTTAGTAGAAATAATTTTATTAACAGTTTCCAACGATATTTACAATTAAACATATTTTAATTAAATTCACTTCAGAATGTCAATTAAACTTAGTAGTTGTAATGGGATTAGAATATTGTGTTCTCTATCTCTCTCCCTTCTCGCGTTAAATATATGTAAAACGTACATAAAAAAATATATATATATATATATATATATATAGTATACAGAATTACAAGAGTTCGCTAACGACCAAAAACTTATTACGCTTATTCAGTATATTATAATAGTCGTCGGTTTAAAATAAAAATTGAATAGGTAGATAATAATATACATTTATGGAGTATATATAATACATATTATTATTGAATACATTATAATTGTACACAGAAAACCTTTGTACCCATATGACACAATAAAAACGTGTGTATAATACGAATAAATTAAACGACTTGCACATAATACAATTTATTATTTTTATTAATCTATTATAATAAGTATGAAATATGCACACGGTGAGTAAACTATATCTTAAGTATTTTTCTTTGTTTATGTTTGAAAATATCAAAACGATAACATTTAACATACCAACGTTGACGTTTTCGCATAATCAATATTAATACGTTTATTATATTATACACGTTCATTAGCGTATACATTTTTTCTAAATCAATAATACATTTTGTGTTGTGTAGTATATCAAAAACTAAAGAATACTTTTTTTTTTTTATTTGGAATCTTGGTACACGTACCAAAGCATTAAGTATAATAATATTGTGAACCATTATTTGTCTGCCAAACGCACAACTCACACGATAATCGTAGCGCCAACATTTTATTTGATGTCAGGATAATTTTACATAAAATGGCATTAATATATAATATATGTATCGAACAGCGATTGTTCTGAAACTATATGTAGGTACGTACTTTGTTTAATCGAAAACCGTTTCAAGTATATACTATTGTAATAACATAATATACGTTAAAAAACCTATATTAGCCAACAGCTGCGTCCTACGTGTATCATTGAATTTAACGAAATATATATAATATATATAATAATATATTGAAATACATTGTAGTCGTGTAACGTGTTCTTGCGGCTTGACGGATGAACAGAGATGACAATCATGCGTGCTTATTACCTATTATTACTCGTAATAATATAATAGAACGTTTTTTAAGATATAAATATTCGTCATCTTGAGAAGGTTATACTTTGTTCGTCTGACACCCCGAACGCGTATAATCATCATTACGGGTTTCGCATTAAATCGCGCTCCTACATAATAATAATATACGGAGGTACTTCACATATACAACTGCTGCAGACTTGTGCAGAAATATACTTAGTATACGAATATTGACGTACTGCGTTCAGTGACGTCTCTAAAGTGCAATGTCAAGGGGGATTGAAAAATCAAAATGTATCTGTGTAGATATATAATAATATTTTAGTACTTATACACTTTTAATTATACTTAAACTTAACTTTTATTATATAATTTTATTTTACTTTTTAATAATATTATTTAATCGATGTGTTTATTAAATATATTTTTATTTTAAACTTGCAAATATACCTATGATTGCTTGAACTTTCATTTTAATATCTCAATAATGTACCTACATTTAATAAGGTCGATCCGGTTAATATTAATTGTTCATTGATTATCTTAGATCTAAATCAAGGTTTTGATATAACAAAACAAAGCAACACATGATCATGCGGTAAAGTAGAAAAGCATAAGAAAGTACTAGTAATCTACCAGCCACATTATTCTGCATACATTAATAATCATACTATAATAATAGATAATATAACATTAGAAAATACCTCGCTGCTAAAATTCGAAGGATGGATCGCGGCCCTTCCCCCTCCTCATTTACCTACACCGCTGCAGATTCCGTTTTACGTCTAGTTTATTTTTATAATAAGTTCTTTTCTTTTTATCAATTCGCGAAATCAATACACGCAAAATAGGTATAATAAATTCGTTTTCGGGAGAAACGTAAATTTTGAACGCCTGTGTTTTTCTAGGCGACACTTTTTAGTTAATCCTCCGCGGGTCCTAGGTCTTGATAACTCGATTTTTCGTGTCGGTATATCGCGCGACCGGAGGCCTTGCAGCTCGTCCTAGAAACCTTATTCTTCGCTGTATACGCATTACAAATTCGATAACGTATGACATATTTTATATACATATATACACGTGTATCCGTTTAGAAAAAAATGAGTACGTGTTCTTTGGATATAAGAAAAATGTATACAAATACCATTATGACCGTTGCAATCGATGTTAAAATAAAAGAAAAAGGTGGTTAATACATCCGAATACATTATAATAATATGTACTCGTATTTATGTGTATATGAATACTTTCTCTGGGTTCATATATGCGCGCACTTAATGTGAATAGAGCTTTATGCACTTAAAATTACACTTGATGCGTTCGAGTGGACAACTTTGTAGTATAGAAAATAATTTTACAACGATTAATATTACGCGAACGAGCATGTTATTATTATTATTATTATTATTATTATTATTATTATTATTGTTATTATGAATACAATTATTATTTTTTCGTAAAAAACTTCTATATGCATATCTTCTATGCATATAATCACGCTCTTTCGTGCTTGTATAAACGTAAACGGAACAAATGTCTTAACAATGTTACTATTCGTATATATTTACAAGCAACGGCAATATTATAATATAAAGTCGTAGATGTATCATCATGTACATAGGTATTATTATTACTATGCGGTCGGGAGATACAACTACAAGGATTGCGAACTAAACTAGTCGGATCAGGCGTACGATATTATGCAAATATACAAATGCAATTTACTATATGAACGAATATAATACGTAAGTATAATAGTATAGTAGCAGTGGGCATGGAAATCGACTAGTGTCTGGTGGAACACTATAATTTTTCATATTATGCGTCGATCGCGCGGTTATTATGTGTGTATATAGGCTCACGACATACCGAGACACCGGGTGCATATATAACAACACATATCATAGTACTATATAAACTTGTAAACACATATATGTAATGTATTATATTTTATATTTAGGTACCGTACACCGTATTGTATAGTATGTACGTATTTTCAGCAACATTCTTCACGCGCGATACTACCGTGCAGCCATTATTATTTTCGTTCACCAAAAGTTCACCGAAAGCGTGTATAAAAAAAGTTTTTATTTTGTTCATCCCTATATACGTATATATTTATCGAGATGTACCGGAAGCACAGCGGGTGTGACACGTTAGGATTTACCTGTATGTACATGTGTATTGAGTTATATATCGCCTACCCATTGTACATTATATATAGGTATTATACATATTGTCGAACGCCAAACTGTATACTTACGGATTATTTGAAAATCTTGATCATGATCAATTGGTCTATTTTATATGTAATAACCACAAAATAATGCACAGCAAAGCAGCTAAAAATGTATGTACATTGTATCTGCCACAATATCGATGTGCATATATTTATTATGCTAATTATATATAATTAGCCCTTTGAGCGTTTTTTTTTTTAAATTCGAAACAAAATATAATTATGTCAGCAAAAAAAATCCATAATGCGATTTTAATTTCTTCGTCACGGAACGCCACTAAATTAAAATAATACGACGATTGCGCATATATTATTAAATCTCACATTCCGCATGAGTGAAAAGAAATAAGGTCTAATTGTAATTTAATTAAATATACATTATAGTCAAATCACCTCCTAATAATTGTATTGAACCGCATTGGCAGTAAGTATATATATATATTATACAGTTATGCCATCGAACTTTTTAATCATTTTTAAGTTAAAAGAAAAACCTGTACCGATTTCCTGGAAGGTGGGTGGGCATGTCACCAGATTACTCGCTCCCTTCGTCGATAATCGTTGGCTTGATGTCCCCTGACATTTCTTCGCTGTTTTACATCGATCGTGCGACGATGGGGCGAAGTAAAAATTGCCTCCTCGTGGTTGGTCACGATGAACGAGTACAATCCCCACTATTGAAAAGCAATGTATAAGCCTTTTTAAAAGTCCTCCCATGACCATCATTATCATCCATCGGGTATTACATACCGGCATTACTATGTGCGATTCTCTGTACTAATATAATATGTAAACGTGTACAATGCAGTATTACAACTACAGCCTATAACCCTGATCGAATGGGGAGGAGGGAAAGAATTGTGTTTTGCAAAAGACGTATGAATTATTATTTCGAACGACACGTGACGTGTTGATGATAGGCGGGATTAAAGGTGAAAAACTTAAAACTATTATATATCTTAATAAAATCGACGAAAACAACGCCACAAGCATATCAAAGTATCAAAATATCATATCGTCATGCGCGTTAACACGAATTTCATTAAACAGTAAAAAGGTACGCGCTTTGTGTGTTTATAGATTATAACGGCCAAGGTCGTGAAACTAAAGGACTTGTATAGTTTACCATGCAACGAACGCGAGTCCGACGAATGGTCTCATCAATTCCACATGACGTGTATTAACAATTCTGCGTCATCCTATCGGTACCCAAATTAATCGGTGTCCTTTTTTTTTTTTTACGAAAGTTCCTTCACTCCTAAACACCAAAAAATATTTTGAAATCATCCTTATGGTTAAGAAAATTTTCTCGCTATATTTTAAAAGCCGTACCTCGGAATGTATATTTTTCCCCAAATTGAACTTGTATGATTTCGTATTTGCACAACTTTTAGCTAGTACAAGAGAACGTTTTTGTTTCATATATTCCTAACAAACATGTTTGTTTACAATTGTCTTATAAGTAATTAATAATAATGTACAATGTAAAATAATGGATACGTTATAAAGGTATTTAATTTTTTATCTATACATATAGCAGCGCATCAATGATATAATATCAAAGGTTTTAATCAACAGTTTTCATCGCATAATAATAATAATAATAATAATAATATAATATAAAGGTATTTATTTTGAATTTTGAATCGTCAAAACCCTCGTCTCCGGCGGCGCCATTATCTTATCGGCGTGGGTTCGTACCCCTTTAGCAAAATATTTGTGCACGCACTACACAATGCATCCGAGTCGTGCACGTCGTCCCCAGATATACGCGCAGTGATGGCACACCTTGGGCAAAGGCAAAAGCGCACGCCCGTCATCGTCGTTTATCGCGCGTTCGTAACAACATCGCGTGTGTCGTACACGAAATAACGACGGGCAGCGACCGCGTATATAATTTCAGCTGCCGCCCGAGGGAAATCAATAGCAGCGAGCGGGCGCTGTGTTCCGACTACGGGCGTCGGCGTCGGCGGCGGCAGCGTTTGCTCGGCGCGAAATACACACGCACGTCGCCCGCCGCCGCTACAAACGGTTGAACGATTTGCGTGTGCAATATATATTACGCACCGGTGTCGGTCCGACCCAGTAGCTGCTCTAGGTTTTGATTCTGTGGGGGGGGGGGCATAAACATCACACTCATGTTTTTTCAATATTATATGATATATTTATTCAAATGCTTCAATATCAGTGCTACATATTACCTACATTAGTACAAAATATTATACAAATTAGTACACGAGTCAATAATAGTGTATAATATTATATTAAATTCCCGTTTTTTTTTTCGAGTTTGGGGGGGGGGCATAGCCCTCTTAAAGCTGCTACTGGTCCGACCCACTCGGCTACTCCACGATCGCCGCCGGCGCCCCTTTGAATATTTTTACCAACATTATTGGGGCCCGTAGCCAAGAGGAAAAATGAGGAAATGGACGTATATCAATATATAAAAAAATACGGTTCTAATAGTGAAAAGATACGACATGAGACCGAAATGCGGTTGTCTTATAATACATGATATAGTTTTTACAATAAAATATTATTGTGTTCAAGCTGTACGGTATTTCCTGATACAATCAAAAGGCAGGTAAGTTATATTACACTGCAATAGTCAAAATGAATCACTGCACCAGTAAGGCCCAATTCCGAGCCAGATCAACACTGTGCTACATACGAGTTTTAAATATTACGCGCGAATTAGATGTAGTATGAACCAGTGGCACCAAAATGTTTAAATTATACTAAAACGACTATAACATTGTATATCAAGATGCGCCCATCTGTATAATTAGTATGTAATTTAATTTTTCACACTTTTTAGTTGAACAAAAATTGAAATGCATTTTTTGCTATAATCCGCTTGCAAATAGATAAACTGTGATCAAGCAGTTTTTATTTTTAAATAACATTAAATCGAGTATTACCATGTGTTGTCGTTATTATAATATATCGTACATCGTTTAGGAACCGTTGATGTTATTATATTGTATATTTGTATCTATATTTAAATTACCAAGATAAGAGGTAGATATATTATTGTAATGATTTATATCCTTTCAAACTATTTTATCATTTTAACTATAAAAATAAATATATATGAAAAAGAAAAATGTTACCATCTATCATCCATTTGTGTTTAGTATAGATAATCCTTTGGTCGTCAAACGATTATGCTCGTATTATCTACCACGGTTACCTGTCGGTCGTCTATTTAAAATGACACCCCTAATTGTGCAGGTTTAGTGGACCATAAAATACAACGTCAAACCACCCCAGGTTTTAGGGGTTTTGTGCGCGACATGTTTACCGAGTAATAATAATAATAATAATAATAATAATAATAATAATAATAATAATAAAATATTAAATGGCTCGTACAGCAGCAGTGTAGGTGTACGAAAAATGCATTACAGCGAGACTGGCCGGTATCAAGGATATAGAGCCGTAGGAGATATATTATATTTGCAAAAACAATAAGAACCGAGTGATAAGATGGCCACAAACGTTAGTATAGTATTATAACTTAGTGTAGGTGATGCTGTGCTCAAGGTTCGACAGGAGAGAATATAAATATAAACAATCCTAATAGTTTTTTATTAGTTTTTTTTTTTATAAAACAATAAGTTCTACGATTTCATCATTAACGTTTAGATGGATGGCCGTCAAGGCGTCAAGGCTAAGCCACAGAATGGTTTTTAAAACCGTAAATAAGCTATTCGTATATATGGCGCATATAATACATGACTTTATTGACGATGTGATTTGCCCAACCGATTGGTCTGGAAATACTATGTATATAAATTTCTGAACAACAAAACCCCATTCGACATTATCCACTAGCGTTTTTTTATTTTTTTCTTACGTTTATTGTTATTATGCGATCGTAACAAACGTAAGTTTATCGCAAACTATGTACCTATTATATACGTAGACCTATATATTACACGCTGTTGGCTTTTAAGTGGCGCCCGAGATTTTTCTTGCCAGTGGAGTACAACTACGGTCGGCTTCTTTGATCTGACTTAAAAATACATGTATAGCTACGGCGCGCTAACGAATTTTGCGATCGAATATCATTGTATTCGGTAAAGTGCTGTTGCGTTTATTCTAGTGCATGGTACACGTCGATCCACTAGTGAGTTCAGAACAATATATTATGGTTACATCGTCTTGTGAGTCAATATAATATAGTGATTAGAGGTAAGTACGCGTCTATCGTGTGCACCGTGCACGTCATTATACTTCACTCTGACCAATAATGCAATCGCGCTCGCAATAAACAATAAATTGTCGTACTTCTCTAAACGGACAAAGTGCGATCCCGTGTAACCTGCCGACACGTTTAAATATATATATATATACCTATATAAACGTAAAAACGTATATAAACATATACATAATGTACACACGCATTTAAGTGCAATATTTGCCTAATTTTAAACGCACGAAAAACGTTTTTATAACACCAAAGTCCTAGCGGGAAAATGATAGATATTTTGATTGTATGCATCGTGCGATAATACTGATATGTGATGTACGAACAGTTTATCATAACATGTTAATCGAACGTAAACAAGAAAATAATGAAAACGAGTAACATAAAAACTAAAAATAAACACTTTAAAGACCTGGAATGGGTTTTTGAAATAATAAAATAAAATACTAAACACGAAAAAAGTTTGATAATATTTTTTTTCCCCACGTTTTTACCTCAATTATTTAAATTTTTACGTTCGGACGAATTTCAACAATATTTCATTTCCTATTACGTGATGTATAATAATTTATTCGTATAAATGGATTCGTTCGACGGTATTCCCGAATCGTTGATGATTTTTTTACTTTTTTTTAAATAATTAATTTTTTATTTATTTAAAATTTAATCATGTCATCAATTAAAAATATAGAATATATGCGTATGGGCTTGCGAAATCATCTCGGGATTGAATTATGAGAGTTAATTAAAATAGATTATCGGAAAATGATTTACTTATTACTAAGTGAATAATTATACATGTTTCGTTTGCCAAACCGATTGTAGGGCGTGTAATTGATCTATGCAAATAATGTATAGATTGTTGTTTATCACAAAATTAACCGTTGCCATACGTTAAAGTTATTTCGTTTCGACGGCTAATAAAGAAAACAAAATAATATATTGAATTCAACGAGGTCGACTGTTTACGATAATCGTGCACGATATCGCAGCTATTATACCTAATACCTATATATATATTACATAAAATATAATAGATTATCATAAAAAATTGTACTAATACATTGTTTCTCAGCTGTTCCTATCGACGTGCACTCCCACAACAGTTAGGGATATTAAAATGAATATAAGTGTGTGACCTAAAAATCTATTCTGATTATTAAAACACTATTCTATCGAATTTCATACACCAAACGTATACATATATCACATATATCAACAATATGTCCTCTGACAATAATTTTAATAATGTCTTTATGGAATCATGACGAGGTCAATGGTGTCATGTTGTGATGAATTCACACAATTTGTATTCTCCAAGTTTTATTTATTTTCTCTTGGTCGCATCGATGCACGCTGATTGTTGAATGTATATAGTAGATACTACTCGCACTACACATTGTCTATTATATTGTCAACAGATACTGCAGGTATATCCATCATTAGGGATTGTCGTGGTCCGCATAGAAATGTGATAGCAAGTACGAAAAATCAAATAAATTATTTCGTTTATACTTTCACGAAGACTTGAAACAATATATATAATAAACTATGATTTGTAAAAAACTCTCGGCTCTCCGTTCAAATAAGCCACCGTCTCGTTATTATTTATTCTGCGAGCATGGAACCAGGTTAAATCTAGAACGTAGTTTCATATAATGCGATGTCGGATCATAATTGATCGAACGATACTCCGTATATAATATTATAAATTATAATCAACTCGTTCTGCATTTCGCATGTCTTACACGTATACAGTGCATATTATGTATCATTTATGTTCTGCACTCCACAGAGTTGTTATTCGCTCTCGTGCGAATGGTGTACAGGACATTTCCACGGTATATGGACGGAGGGAAGTATTTGCGCGTGAAACAAGAACGTCGGATTTAATGATGGCAAAAAGAAACGCTTTTACAATCGGATTTCATACTATGCCACTACGTCATTATCCGCGTTTATATTATATTCTAAGGGGTTTTTCACCTTATTATTTTCGACACGAGATACGTCTCGTGTATATACATTATTATATATACGTTCACCCGAGGTCCAATATTGTATGTAGATTAATACAAATTTACATATAGACGCGCGAACGCGTTTGCGCCTTTATCGCCCGATAATGAAGAAGAAGCAGCACACGGCACGCACACGTCGTTGGCCGTCGCGACTGTCGGTCACGCCGCCGCCGGTGGTGTTGCGATTGGAACGCGCGTTCGTCGCATCCTGTCGATCGTGTACCTGCGCGCGTGTCATCCGGTCGTTTATGAGGACTCCCGGCCGTCCCATAGCGGCTCCCTCAGGGTTGGTCGTCTCGCTACCGTTCGTTATACTGATGTCGTTGCGATATTATTATTCCGCAGGCGGAAATATATCGATCGAAAATCAAAACCGTGAACCGAGACGATATGCCGCGAACACTGCAGGGCTGCAGCAGCGAAATATAATAAATCCATCTGTTACGGGCCAAGACGCGCAGGAATATATTTTACAACGATACACCGTATACCTATGACGCGAATAGTACTAAGAAGAGGTGCAAAATAATACCTACGTCTAAAAGGGAAAAAATTAACGCCGAGAGTACAAGCTCAACTAAGGACCTTTATACGGCTTATTTCACATTGTACTCCTGGAATCGTTGCTCGCGCGTATAAACTTCCCTTGTAACTCTTCCAGATTTATTGCGCTGGTCCGACGTTGAAACCCAATTAAAAGCCAAACAATGGCCGCCGCTAGAAACGTGTATATATATATATACAATTTCCATTTATTATTCCCTAGCCACATCCATCTACCGACTTGGCTGTGGCGGCGAAGGTACAACCCTCTCTCGCACTACCCCTTGCCTTCCTCTCGTCGTACACCTTCACCGACCATCCGTGTGCGAAAGATAAGCTCGTTTTTGTTTCAGGTATATATAAACGCGGTTTTTAACGGTTCTCTCACTATAACCGTCTCCGTCACACACCCGCTCTTTTTCCCTCACTTACTCCCTCTCACTCGTTCTCTTTCTGTTCATAGGTATCCCACTCGTCCAACGTGTGTATTTTATTTTTGATGAATTATCCTGCTGCGGTAAAGAAGACGGACAGAATATTTCCAAAGCTAAGGGATTACCGCGGAGAGATTCATAAATAAACGACCAATTTTTATTTTTATTTTTAATACAATCGTGCAGTTCCGCGCCCGTTACAGGAAATTCCCAGAGCCGGGTCCCAGTGCGTGGTGCGCGTATTATGCGTTCATTCGACTCAATTAAAAACAATCAATTATGTCTACCGAACTACTATATGGTATACGCGTTTGTGTATATACATAAATACGCATATAAATGTCCCAAAAAAAAAAAAAAAAAAAAAAAAAAATGAATAAAAACGAGGAAAAAAACGAGGAAAACGATCGGGTCGGACGTATATACGGTACACAAGGGTATTATTGTATACGTAGTACGGGGGTGGAAAGTAAAATAATATAGATGGTAGCGGAGTGTTTCCATAATATTTGTTCATAATTTACCCCGCGGCCGGCAGAGCTCTCAATGAAACACACATATTATTACACAACTCGTAGTAAATGAGAAAACATATTATTATTATTATTATTATCATTCCTCCCCAACTTGCACAAATTACATCCATATCCTGCTCATTAGGGCTGCGCACACGCATCTACGTCACTATATTTGAACATATATAATATCAATGTATGTATATAGTAATAGTACACACACGATACACTTGCCCACACGCGCACAATACCGACAACGAGGATTTCTGGGTGTACCACGGATGCTCACGTGTTCACGTGCTTGTTATATTATACGTTTTTCTTACGGGATATTATATTATACTGTTGTATCTACGATTACGCACGATTTCACGTTGATTTCGAATAATACTGCTATAACAATATGGTCCTGCATCGTCTCCGTGTTCCGCGTATACGCACAAAAGTAATCGGAAACACTTTTCGCTTCCGCTCTATACGCTGCGGATTCACGTGGAAATGTATATTTAAAAAAATCTCAAGTTTCTTTTCTCCGACTGACGTGAGCAGCACTTTACTGCAGGTACCACCGCCACCCACGATTCGCTTGATTTCGAATGCGATGTACGTTTTTTTCACGCTGCGACGTGTTTACCTCGCGGAAAGTATATTATAATCATACACGAGCGCGCGTATCCCTCTTTCCGAAAAAAATGAAACATATTTTTGTGTTTGAGCGATGTCATTGAAATGCCATTGAAATATTATGCGTACCTACCTACACCGTTTATGTACATCACTGTGCTGTTACAGCAGTAAACACTTATAACTCGTATTTTTAAAGAGACGTTGGCGTACCTACTATACACTCGTATAAATTATGTAGTGCGCAGCTATATACGTAGTCTACAGTCTGGAACAGACGTTTTTGAGAACACTATACATATTACACTGGTGCAGTGTGCAGCCGGAGACCAATACAAAAGTTCCTAGGTATATACGAGGAAAAAAAGTTAAAAGTGGCTTTCGAATTATGCATATTTATAAAGAAAAACTTTGGAGTCGAAAATTGATTAAGCTTTTCTGATGATGTAGACATTCATTGAAAACTTTATTCCATAGTTCATGACGATTAAGTATTCCAACGATTTGATTATGTGTTTTTTTTTTTTTTTTATTCTCGGGAAAAGTTTCTGCGGAGAAGTGAATTTTAATTAATTGTTTGGCAAAATATGAATTTACCATCGAATATTCTGATCCGAAGCCAACAGCGACAGCTGTGGTAGTCGTAATGCGTGGTTAATTGACAACATTTTAATTGACCATGATTATATTTAATACAGCAATCGTGCTGTCGTCGAATAATTAGATTCTCTATTTTCTGAAAAATGAATTAATAAATTTTAATTGTAAAATGTAGGAAACACAATCTACGTGGCTCTACTTTGATCTACACCAGTGTTTTTTAACATGGTTGATGAAAAATTGGCTTTGAAGCACTCAAATAAATCTATTTCATTAACTATTATAATTCATTATTATAAATAATTTCAATAAGACATTAATATTTGATATTTTTCAACTATACACTTCGCAATAAAATCATTTTTCTTTTTTTCTTTTTTGTGGGGGGGGAGTTGAAAAATATTTTGGTTTTAAAGGGAAGTCAGCTTAAAAATGGTTGAAACCTACTGATCATTCTACATGGACCGTTTGTCGTTACCTGTCTGGTCAGAAATACTGCTACGTGTTGTCTAAAAAAGTCCGGGGAATTAAATTTGTGCGACAATGTCATATATATTTACTGTGTCACCCAAGCAATATTATCTTGGGTCTGGACTCGGGGCTTAACGTCACAATACGATTCATTTCAAAGCTAATTAACGTGTTTCGGTGGTTCTCTTTGTTTACGATTATCGTTATTATATTTTGCGAATCAACGAGAATAACAGAATGAAATTGAAAGTTAAGTATACACAAATTCTGCAAGAGAGTAATTCTGGGTTTTTAATTATTATAATGAGTATAAATAATAATGTTAAAGATAAAGACTATTGGGGTGGATGGGAGAATATTTCGAAAACGTTTGATGAATTATGCACGGAGCCAAAGAATAAAATAATACGTATATTAAAATAACTATGTATAAGCATATATATTAATGCGATATTAAAGTTTTTGAAAACATCCGTCATCCATATATGTGTTTTCAGTACAACATAGTACTATATAGTATACTGACGTTTAGAACCCATTACATTTTCACGTAGAGTGTATAGGTATAGTAAAAAATGATGTTCAATTCAGTAAACAAGCACCGTGCAGTACATTATATCTCAGGACGTATACTCGACCGATATTAGAGCGTTCGGATACCATACGTACGTTCCTAGATCCAAAAAATCTTTAGCTATTTAGTAACCAGGTGATGAAAAATTTAGGGATACTTTATATACGTTATATTTATCTATTAGAACAAAGCAACCAGTGTGAATACTTCCCCTCGTTCAGATTAATCGTATGAGCTGTATTTATAAAGACGACCAAATCCGGTGGATATGATATAACATTAGCCCGCTGAATTTAGGAATACTTATGAGTTATAATATATTACTTCGAAACGCGTATAATTTCAGGGTTAAAAATAATGTCGAAAGAAACTAAACGCAAAATGTTTACGTATATCATTATATACAAATATTATATTATGGTAATTATGTGCACTCGCGAATTTACGTATGCGAGAAGGAATTGCGTTTAATTGTCTTTCCGTATAAATTGCGAACACGTGCGGCAACGTCGACAATGTTATTACACTTCTTCACTAATAAACAAAAGCCCAAGATAGTATTTATATAATAATATGCGTTGTGCGAGCGAATGTGTGTGTTTTACATGTTTATACACGTGTAAAATACAATAATAGTCTAACGAATTTCATTGAATAAGAAAGTTTAGCAAATGGATTTTCCCCTCGGCCGCGTACGACTTATTACAACATGGCACCGCACTCATCTCTGGGGGGATTTTATCCGCGTACGCAGAGATTGATGTTGCGCCACGCGTGTATAGCTTTCACGGTACGCTATTCGACGAGGGGCGGGGAGGAGAGGACGAGAAAAAATGTGTAATGAGTCGATTTAGGCGAACTGCGAATATTATAATGTATACAGCGGCGCGGGATTCGATTAATTCGTTCGCGCGCGCGCTGCTCCGCAACCTGCCGCCGCTCTCGACTGTGTGGACTGGGATTGGTTTTCATCGTTGCCTCCCCATCCTTTTGCGCACCGGCCATTTAAAAATGATTTTTTTTTTCCAAAAAATATCAGAAAAAAAACGTTCGCGCTAGTGGTGAAATTTCGATTTCATCGACAACTCCGCCGCCCTTCGACGGCCGTGCTGTCCACAGCGGTATAAAAGCGTTCAACGTTCCGTATTGTTATTACATCCCTCTACAATACGCGCGTGCACTCGTATATGTACAAATATTCTCAACTCAGCCTCGGTATAGGTACCTACTCGCTGTTCATAGTACAAGGTACATAGAGTAGCGCATAATACGTGCACGCGTATGTCGACACGCTGCTCATTAATAAGTCGTCAACCAATCAAATCGAAATCGACCAAACCTGCGCATCCGTGATCAGCTATAGTGCCGAGCAACACGGGGGGTTTTGCCGTACGGGATTATCTCTCGGACGGTGTATCACGAACGATTTTAGTTCAATTAGGGTTTTAACTATAGATTTGATGATATAACCAGCCGAAAAAATTATCGACACTGAAATCGTTGTGTTGCGGGAAACATTTCGGGGTACAGTGTAGAATGTGGGAACCCTATAACCTACCATATGTTGAGGGCTGAGGTTGTATATGATATATACGTGATGCCGCGTGGACGACGGGCGTTGACTTTATGCTAATAATGGGAATCATATTGGTTCTGGAGTATGTGTACAAAGTCGGCCGATCGATAGAAGCGGGTGAAATTCAATTTTACCGTAAACGCCGCCGCCGTGGTATAGGGAATGTGGCATGGATAGCGTCTTTTCGCTCACTTACGTTTAAAGGTATATATAGGTACGGAAATAATTCTGCACCCGTCGTGGGAACACGATTTTGAAATGTTTAGGGCTACGGATGATCTCTGTCGGACTTAGCGGTCGGAAAGGTGGAGTTGGTGTAGGGGTGAGGTGAAAGTCGTGGAATTTCATTACGTCAACTTGTGTGTACGTATGCGTGTGCATAGGGGTTGTACGTACGCTAAGGCCCGGGCATGGTACCCTCGGGTCGAGGGCTAGGGATGCAAAGAGCGTGAGTTCCGGTGGAATGCGGTGCGACAGACCTATGTACGTAGCAGCAGCAGCAGGAGATCGTCGCATGACGCGAGAGACGAATGCACATTGTCTTCCGAGCAGAAAATTACGACGGTTATACTCTCTCTTTCTCTTCTATCCTTTTTCCCATCATTCTCTCTATCTTTTCTTTCGAAACACACTCACACACACACGCATATGTTATTCGTCTTGCTCGTACAGTTACACTATACGACGATATCCTCTCGTCATTCCCCTACCTCATCGTCACAGAAGCATCATCCTTTACAACACAAAACCTCAAAAGCCTTTAAGGGCTTTTCGGTCTCTCGTTGTTGTCGTCGTCGTCTATTATTTTTCCGCATTTCCATTCCGGTGCCCATTTTCTTGCGCATGCACACGGGTGCGTGTGTAGTAATTGAACTGTCGCGTCTAGGATGTAGTTGCAGCGTCGGCGGAGGGCGTATAAAAATAAAAAAAAATAAAGAAATGTTTTCACCACTGGAGAAAAATCGAAAACATTCATGCAACTCGATACTGCAATATAAATATATTGCATTATATTTATATATACGATATCAAGGATTGCCACCACCGTCGTAGGGTCTCGGAGTTTTTGTGCAAAGTTTGTCGTCCGAAACGGGGTCAAGTTTATATTAACGTGAAAAGAACGACTATTAATAATCATGTGTTTAAGTTCACTATACGATATTAATTATTATTGTAGTCGTTTCGGAAATAACTGTTCGGTCGATTAACTATCTCGTTGACAATATATACTTTTAACGTGGAAAGATGTGTGCGAGCCTGGAGCGAAGAAGTTTTCTATTGCCCGCTCAGGCAATGTTATCCTCTGTATTGATTCTTAAAATTAACTTTTGTTCTGTCCAATATTTTACTAGTGAGGAAAAAATGACCAAAGATGTTTTCAGTTACGAACTCGTTGTATGATTTGTAAAGATACATATGAAAATATAATTGACTCTGCAGAAGTGCGACGCCTTATAGGTACCTGCATCATAATATTATATTCAATTTCTTTTTTCGTTTCGAAAGCATTTCATTTACTTTTATCTTATTCTTCAACTATAGTTGTTCGAAATGCTCCAAAAACCATATAAACGATAAATTTCATGACGACTAAAATAGGTACACATCATTTTTTTATTTGAAAGTTAGTAATATTGACTTAATTTATAATATGGTAATAGCTTTTCAAAATTCACGTATATAGGTACACTTTTATACTTTTTTTTTACAATGTCAACAAATTTCGGTTATTAATAATTGTTTGGTCTATGTATACCGACACGTTTTAATTTGAAGCAGTACTTAATTACTTAATGCTATACTAGTTCAATCTATTAATTTATTCAGTTGATTATAAGTTTGTAATTATAGATAAGTGTTTCTAAAGTAAACGTATTTAGATTTTATGAGGTGGGTGTAATATTATAACACGTATATGCTAAGTATTATGTGCGTTGGGGTGTTTACCTTCACATATGACGTGATAATGACACGTTTAGTGACCTTTTTCAGTACGAAAATATTAAATATTCTAAATTGTATTTAACACTTATTACGAGTGAGTTTACGATAATATAACAATTTTCTAAATTATACAGCTGCGGTAGTTTACGAGAGAAAAATAATTTTCTGCGCTAATTATTAATAACCGATAATTAACATTTTAAAAAAATAACAATTTTTAAACATTATTAATCGCATCTATTTACGTGGCTATACCTTTTACACAGAAATAGATTAAATTTATACAATGTGTCTAGGAAGTTTTAAAGCACTCAACAAGCTGTGGGTATGGGGGGGGGTTAAATAAATAATAATAGCCGATCAAATATTACAATATATACTTACAACGAATCAACCAGAACCGCTAATGGGGTATTATTTTTGAATAAGTTGGGGTGGACCCTGTTAATAATTTTATCCACACTATTTATTATATAAACAATTAATCTGAAGAATAATTTCTAAAAGTAAAATTAAATACAGCTTATTGGGTAGTTCATGATATAAAATACCAAGGGGACTAAATCTCAATTCCCTCGCATCTTTAAGTTTTCCACAGAAAACAACTATATAAACGATAACGCGAATTTGGTGTCGTTTGATCATATCAGATTGAATTTTGATCGTCATAACGTCATTATAATAACCTACGGTTCATTATAATATTGGTAGGTTACACACGAGCCCACTGCATGCATATTTCCGACGTGAAAATCGAGAATATAATTTCCGCGAGCCGTATCGAGACACTATAGACGTACAGACGACAACTTTCGCGCAAATATTGTTACCCGGTTGGCTATTATTATATACCATTACGTGACATGTCGACATCGTATACATATCGCAACGTAATGCGAAGGCAATACTATATAATACAGTCGTTTATGTAGAGCTTTATACAGAACGGACGAGTGCTGCAGTAACCACCATCACCGGCGGTGGTACCACCTATATGATTCGACGTATAACACAAATACTACAATATTAGCATGACGTTTCGTTTTATTTGCACAAGTACTACACAGGTTACGTTGAATGTATGTTAGACGTTACTGAACGTTTACGGAGTGTGTGGGTGGCATTTTATTACGCGTGATGATAAACGAACAGGGAGAGAGATAGAAAGGCAATGAGTGAGAGGAACAGAGAGGTAGAAAAAGTGCGACCATTAATAATATTCAGTGGTGATTTAGACTTAAATTTAAGGGGAGGGGGTGATTTAAGTAAAACAATAAACAAAAAAAAATTACTATTTGTATAGATATTTACACAATTATTGCGTAAAAAGTAAAACCCTATGGGGGAAATGCTATTACGAATGAACGGCAACGCGCAGACGAAAAAAAAAAAGCAAAACAACTCGATGTTCAAGACTATTTTATTATTCGTATATTATCCATTTACGATTAAAAATTAATATTAAAACATTACTCGTTTTAGCGGATCGGCTGAGCAAAAAACCCGTCGGGATATGACACGCGCGTCATCTGCAGAATTAAACAGGAAAATTTCAACGACGTTGAACATAATATAATAAACTATTCCATCAGCCTAACCACCCAAAAATTACTTATTATAATAATGTGAGAACTTTTTCCCATCCACAGCTACGCACATTTTTATTATTATTTTTTTTTTTATCACTAAGACGAAATACATTTATAAATAATAATCAAAAGAGTATTTATAGCCCACATGTGATATGAGGATAAGTGGAACCGACATTTTCTAGCTAAAGTCTCTCTCTTCCACTGTGATCGTGATGACCATAAAATAAAGCTGAATACATCATCGTTTCAATACCAGGGAGTTTTTAAAATGTTTCAAGGTATGAATTCGTAGAAGAGAAAAAATGGTAGGTAATTAAAAATTAAATCTATTACACAATAAATAACCTATAATATATATTAGTTTCATCAAAATGTAAGAGTCTGGCGGAGAAACGTATTCGAGCGTTACATATTATAATACACATGATCCATTTGCAGCAGGTGTATATTATATAGTATATTGCGTGCAACGATATTGTTGTACGCTCGATACTAAGAATACCTTCATATCGAGAAACTCGACGTATGTTCGCTTTGAAAACAAAAATAATAAATAAATCACACGTCGTCTAGAGAAATATTTTTTATTCTCTCACTGCAATATTATGCGGGACAGAAGCACGCATACGTGAAGAGAAGAAGTATAATTTTAGGCCGCCCACACACTGCACTGCATGCCGTGTGCCACCCGAAAACACGATACCCTTATTGGTGCACCAAGTGCGATAGCACAGACATATAGTGTGGGGTGAGTACGTCTATCATCTTGAGCAGTTTTTCAAATATAATAATATAAGGTATGTACGAATGTTGTGCGCGCAGAGACGAAGAACGCTCGGGCGAGATGCATGGGAGGAAGACGAGCAGGACGAGAGGAGTAGGACTTGGCGAGACGATGATTTTTTGACGAGTTGATTATAGAAAAAGGAAAAAATAAAAGACCAGAGAGAAAAAGGGAAAATTCATACATTGTTCGATCGTCGAGCGTTTTCAATATAACGTCGAAATTACACGAGTGCTCTCGAGCACTGGCTGATTGCCACGCATTCGTCGGCCGAGCATTGTTCAATTCACGCGTACCTATATTATACGTATCACCACCAGTCCATTAAATATTTTACTGTGCTAAGAGGTGATCTACGTTTTCCTCCCTCGCCTTTTAGGCATTTGAGATTGCCGCTACGAATAAAATACGACTGCTGCAAGCCCGAAGATAAAATAATAAAATATACATGAACGTTCACGGTTTTTTTTTTTTTTTTTTACAAATTCTGCAGTAGATCTATAAATATTTTGACACACAACAAGTCCGCTATTCTGTCGTTGACTAGAAACACGATAACGTCGTTTTGGGCTAGTAAAAAAAGTTCAAATGGTTCTACCACTGCTTTCCCAATAGAAATCTAATACGGTCGGCTATATATATATATTGTGTATAATACAATATATACACTTCAAAGGAGTCATGACTACTATATGCAACGCAGCTGCAGTAGTTTTTTTTTTGAAAACTTGACGAAATGCCGCGAGCAAATTTGTTACCCTCTTAAATTTGACCGTGTTCGGTTGAAAATCAATTTTAAACTCAATGAAATATTTGAAATTGATGATTGGAACCATCTTCAAACGCGTAATGCGTTGCGAAATAAAATTTAAAATAATAACTAGAGCTGAGAATTTGAAAAACTTATTGCATTGTACCTATTTCAAAGTTCTTTACGCGAAGTTCATAACGTCTCAAAATAATTGCATGTGCTTTTGGAATGATAATACTGCATGAGAGTTTGTTTTGTATATTTTTGGCATGTATTTGATTTCATTGTATTTTAGAGCATTTCATGCTTTTGTTATGTATTATACCTCCCTATTTTTATATCTTTAGGTATTATACTTAGCCTTTATAAAAATAATACGTTGTGCCAGACAAATATCTTCATTTATACACAATAAGGGCATATAGCACCGTTTAACACTTGTTTAAATTGAAATAAAATATTTTATGTCGGCTTGTCAGAGAAATCTATACACGTCCTTGAAACCCGGCGTACTTCCGAGTCGTCGCGACCCGTCGGAAGTGTACGCAATCTACTGAAAGGGAAAACTAAACTATATATATATAGGTAACCTATTATACATTATTTCTTGCAGTTTCATCAGATAAATGCACGGGACGCTGTTATTTCTCGATTAAATTGTAAACATGTAAAACAAGTTTCGAGCAAAACCACTGCACGATTTTAAATTTCAACAACTGCAGCAGCTCTGAAGTAATAAAATATAGTTTTCCGATAGTTTTCATATTATTATATCCATGGTCCCTCAGGGGCATTCTCGGGCCAATATCAATAACGTCATCATCATGTTTGCTGAAACACGATTCGTCCAGCATAGATTTCATTCCGATAAATAAAACGACGAAACGTCATGTCGCACACTTCCGTTCATTATCGAGGGATAACTATTTATCAAACCGATAATTGAAAAGTTCAAATCTCTTATTTAAATATCATTTTTACTGCGTGATTTATATATATTATTATAACCGGAAAGTACACAGCAGAGCATATTTAAATTTTATTTTCCCCGTTGCGCCCAGAATTTCAATTAAAACTCCAATTCAGGATTTCTGGATTTTCGATTAATTTCTTGCAGCATTCACGATGACCCTTTTAATATTTTCTACTGTAGGCTACATATTATGTGTACTTCTTGAATGTAGCTGTTCCTGTAGAGCACAATGATTAGTTTTTTTTTGATATTTTATTACATTTTAATTGACTGAAAAATCAATACTTTATAAAAGTTCTTGTATATACCTATAACAGGCGCGACGAATTATATTCATTGTATATTATAACGTTTTTTTATAATATTATAAACACACTGATTGTATGGAATAGATTATAATTATACTGCAAACACATTATTATTATTGTGTTCTCCGATATCGATTTGCCGCTTGTTTTTTTTTTTTATTTAATTTAATATTTTTTTTACTATCTGACTAAATATGTTTTTATGTTTTTCAGCTAATCGGAAACTCGCGAAAGACATTTTCTCGTTTTTCATTTTTTTTTTATGTAGAATTTTCTCTAGAATAATTTAGTACCGGTCTGCGGAAAATGTTATTTTCTTCTTTTATATTTAATTTCACCTTCCGGTGTTCTCCAGTAATTTAATTCAACGGCCCAGAACATTCCTTTTGATACTATAAATCCAACGGTCGTAAAGAGGATTAGTTCTTTACGTTTTGGAAAGTATTAAAAATATTAATAAATAAAACGACGAGGATGTCCATATTATCCAAGAAGCATATTGTTCAGTATTAATAATATCAAACATATCATTCTAATAACGAGTTATAGTGAAAAATCACAATAACAATTATTTATCGTCAAGTATACAGCCTGCGTATTAGCGCGAATTAACCGGATTTGAGCTTAATAAAGATTAACTCTATATCGATGAACATTGTGAATTTAAAGATAATTTCTCAATTACAGTATTTTTGCAGTAGAATAAATATCATAAAACAATTTGTTTAACGGGTATAAGTGTCAATGTACTTTACCGGTGTCCCAAAATTAAATAGCATAAATTGCGACACTACGACCAGCATAATACTAAATTGTACCTGGCTGTTGTGTTCGTGATGACTAAATTGAAAAAAAAAACAGTAACACCATTTTTTCTTATCTTTTGTTGATACATTTTTTTGTGCGGTCTGCATAATATTTGTCTGCATAATATTTGTCTGCATATATATTCAATATACTCGACTCAGTTGATATTTCGAGTTTGACATGTCTGGTGTATGATTCGCATTTTTATTCTCGCATGTAGCATATAAATTCATGTGTATATAAATACTAGTACGCGCCTCTCTTCTCATATTTTTCGGTGATACGACTCTGTGCGCGCGATACTGTATAAAAATAACAGTCAACGAAGGCGTACCTCTGTATTTGTATACGACTCGATATAATATAATACATCTAGGTGCGCGCGCGCGTGTGTGAATACCAGTAATAATAAACCGTCCTTACACGCACATATAATACAATATTTTCATATAATTTATCAGTCACGAGGTACGACGTATTATAGTATATACACATACGACGGCACGAGAATAATGATAGTGCGACGTTGCACGCGGTATAAACACAATATGATATATATACAGGAGCGTGGAAGTAGAGGAAGGTGCGGAGAAGGGGTTCTTCTTTTTGGATTTCATTTTGATCGCGTGTACGCCCCCGTTATAAGTGTGTCTATAAATGCGCCCAGGTACACGCGTATGCGTGCGTATATATATATATATATTCACATATACTGTAATAGCATAGGAAATTAGTTTTAGGTTAGAGGAAAAACGGATTGGATTTCTGTCCCGAGAGACGATTGTTAGGGAATATTTATACGGTTGTTCGAGAGGTTGTTCAATTTTTTCTCCCGCAATCCCTGTCCATGTGTGTGGTATGTATAATGTATAAATATATATATATATATATATATTGTATTGTATACAGGTAATGTATTATATACGTCGCGTCAGTCTCCTGAGAAATTTCCGTTTACGTAAAACGTATTAATTTTCATTTCCAACACATGCACACACACATACATAGGTATATTATAAATGTGAAATCCGTGTTCGCGCGCGTTTATTTAACGTTAATAATGCACGATAATATTTACGTGTGCAACGGGCGCTCCAGTCGCGTTTAGTAGCAAACACTATTTTTTCGATCGTCCTGCAGGGACACATATAAGGATATCTCTCGGGATACCTATATAATTGAATGCGATTGGTTCTCGCTAAAGATCGTTGACCGTACTATATATTGACGCGCTCATATTTGATTCAGCTGTACGAAAAACGTGTATATAGCCATATAGGAGTGTGTGTTAGATGGCTGGTAATCGAATCTTTTAATACGCAGAAAAGTATTTCACAGAAAAAGCAGTGCGTATATAACCACTTCACAACTTATTCGAAACGGACGTGTTTTGTCATCACCACAACATTCGCTACACGTGAAATTTGCCATTTTCTGTATGGCACAATAAAAATTTCAAATAGACGTTATTGTGGCCTGGGACTATAATATATACTAGCTGGCAGTTAAAGATGAAGCTGTTGACCTTTAATCGCATAGAAAAATTATGTAATTTTTTCTGTATTTAATAAAAACCGATACCGTTACGACGTTTGTTTACGTGAATAAATCATGTTTTCGCGATCCAAATGAATAAGATTTGATCGCACACTTGCGCATAGTACGAGTACCTAGATACGCACAAATGTTAGGCCCTGCACTACATATACGTATCAATTGCATGCGTGTGTGTAAAGCAACTGTTTTTCCCGCTAAAAGGATGCCACGTGTACCTATAGCGTATTAATCTACGTAATTAAATTTGATGTAAATTTAATATATATATATATATATATATATATATATATATATATATATATGGGTATATCCATTCCACGAACTGATGTGCGTTTTTTTTTTTTTTTAAATATTTCACTATCTAGATAGATACGGTTTGCATAAACCGTTATTTTTCACACACACACATGTGTTATAATGTATATACACAACAATAATAATATTATATTATATTCTCTGACGTTTATAAATTATAAATATTTAAATATGTAGGTCCACGTTGCAGCAGGTGTGATGCGATTATAAAATACAATATATTATATACGTATATATATCAGCTGTTGATTTACTGGGTCATTTATTTTGTTTCATATAATATTACGTTTACCTATATTATTATTTTGACGGAAAACACACATCACGCGTAAGCCTAATACGGTTTTTAATTATTTTATATTAAACACATTTGAATAAGGTGCCCGAAACAATGTGTTATTCAAAACATTAAAACAATATACTATATACGCATACCATCCACGATTTACCCATATCACACGAAACGGCTTTCCGCGTCGCGTATAACTTATTTACGGCGGATACTTTAATCATTTTAATCATTGCGACGCGCGTCCCATTATAATATATTAAATTATAAATATTATTGTACAGTTATACCGACATGATTTGTTTTTTATTATGATGAGGCAAAATATTTATATTAGTACATGTACGGACTGAGGAAATATAAATATAGGTGCCGATAAAAGTCTAGCTAGAAACATGAGAAGTCACCACATTCAGGAAAATTCATAAAATCAATTATACTATTTTTGTCGAATATAGCCGTGAAAAGTAATAAATTATAAAATGTTTAAACTTTAAATGCATAACTACATTTCAAAATTATTTGTAAGTTCTGTATTCATAAAGTATAGTTTCAAAATTTAAAATTTAAAACAATAGTTTTTAATGTGTTTTTTATAATTGGTCAGTAATAATTTATAAATAATCCATATTTTGTTCGTTCATTGTTTGTGTAAAATTCTTCAAAATTAATATTTTACAAGCTGTACAATTAACCATTTGGACCGTTCGAAGACGACATTCTATTACAAATAGCGATTTTTAAACGTAAATGTTGGTGATTTTAAATGTTCTGCATCATAGAATACATTTTATTAAACTGTCTAATTAATTTCCAGATACAGATTGGCATTGCATTACGTTTTACTAAGAACTTGGTAAAATTCAACCTTAAAGATTACGGTGCATATGTGCAGTAATCATGTACACAGGTCACAGAGTGTATTAAACCATATAAATATTATAAAAATATAGTTCTGCAATAACGGCGTATGATCGAGATCATCCCGTTAATTATTGGTTTTTTTTTTTCCATTGTTTTGAATTCTCTGTGTGTTTAAGTTTTTCGATAAATATGTGTATTGTGTTGTCCTGCGTTAACACGTTGAAGCTTTGCTTAGTTCGTGCGCGATAATCATTTCTGTTTCCGGGCCGACGAGTTTCCTGTTATGGAAATAATAATTACACCGAAATACGAGTACAAAATAATTATATTCGGTTCAGGAAATTTCGCTAGGCGGTACTATTCGAGAAATATAATAATCATCGTGCGGCCAGCGATATTTTTAATTATTCTGTCATATCCGACGAAAATTTATACATTATAATATTATACTATGTTGGACGAGAACAACACCATCATCATCATCATCAAAATCATCATCAGTATGCATGCGTGTTAACTATCGTGTATATTATAATGTAATATGTTGATCATAATTATTAATAACTAGTCGATCTGAAATTGTTTCGGTGGCGAACACCATATTATAATGTTTTATAATATATACACAGGTATTCGTATAAATTAAACTGTTCAATTAGTGTGTGCACACGACGGAGCGCTAGCAGTGTTGTAATGTAATAAACGATGTAATATGTGAACCAGTGAGTCACGATAAATATTTGCCAAACACATCACTATATTATGCGTAGAGTACTTGTTAGTCGTAGTGATGAGTAAAAAATTTGACGAATTTTTTTGGGATTAATTTTTTTTAAAGCACAATACTTGGGTAACGAGGTACTCGAAATAAATAAAAAACAAACTTTAATCAGATAGATCTCGTTTTTTTCTCAGCAGATAACGATTAACGATCATTTAATGTTATGCTGAATATACCTAGAGCTACAACGCAGTTTTCGTGCAGCACGTGATGATATTGAATCGTTACTATATATAAATAACGGCACTGTACGCGCGTCGCAGGGTTCTGTTTGATCTGTACTCAAATCGAATCAAACCGCGTCCTCGTTGCGGACACTACGGATAGAAGTATAGTACGCAGTGTATAGTGCGACTGTCGGCGTGACTGCACGGTGCAGACGACCGTTTGTTTTTAAACAATAGGGTTACCGCGCTAAAGGTTTATAATATTACTATTATTACTATTGTTATTATCAGTATTATATATATATGGCGCAGTAATTCGTCTTTTATTCGCGGCTTTTGCTGTAGAATAGGATAACGGGATTTCAATTGGTCAGTGCAGATATATATATATAGAGGACAGGACACCGCAAAGGATTTATTATAATATAATAGGACCGCGGTGAACATGATATCGTACTGTTGCTGCAGCGGAGAGTAATCTGAGAATGCCAAACTATACGGCAGCGGTGACATTGAATATCCGCAACGCAGAGCGTATTAATTGTTTAGACGTGAACATCAACAACTGTACACGCTGCGGCTGGATAAGACGAGAAGACGATTATTGTCCACTTAAAACGTGCGGACGGGTGAGTATTATTGTTTCGCGCCAGCAGAGTGGTCTAGCTGAGAGCCTAGCTGGCACAGTAGTCCGGCCCGTCAAGATACCAACAAAATACTTGTGTCACTATAACAGCTCCGTATCATCATTCGTTGCGCGTTTCGACGATCACAGGACCATTTTCCACTATTCGTCGAACTGCCAAAGTTCGCAGAAGTCCGTGTTCCAGTGCTTAACAAAAGGATGAGAGTAGTCCTATAATGACCTCGGGCAGGTCAACAATATGTACGTTGAAGTCGGACGGAAGTTGTATTAAACAGTCGGCCTAAATATATTATACACATATGTGCCGATCGATAAACTGCGTGTCCTTTGCTGCATGTTTTATACAATAAATTATACGTAATATTCTCCCGGAGGGTGTAGTAAATAAAACTAAACTCCGTTGTACAGGGAGTGTTTACGTTTAATTATGCATTCGTACGAGTAAAATGTTCTTTCACGACGGAACATTATAATATATTAGTGACATAAACAAGACATTTTTGTACCGAAATCGAATTCCTGCGAACTCACGATGTTTCAATACTTATACTAAAGAATTATTGTCCGTAAATCGGCAGAGTGTTTTTCATCACGTACACGGTATGTATACACGGAAGACTCGAACAAATTCGCGTACAAACTTTTCCTTATAACTTGACGTGTATTAAGGGGTTACTTTTTTTCTTTTTTTGCACTCCTGTTTCGAAAATGTTTGTCGCGTTATCGAGCCATCCTTTACAAAATGGATGTGTGTGCGCGAGAAAGAGAAAAAATAACGTGAAACTTTTCTCCTGAGACTTTGTTCTTAACTAAGTTTTAAAGGAGGTTGTTGAAGTTCGGCTCTACACAATCGATTTCTATATACGGATATAGTAACACAATTATTAGAAGCAAGAGCAGGATATACAATGATGATGAGGCGAGAGCGCCGCCGGTTCAATGGATTTATTTTCCTGCGTTCGTAAAATGTTGTCTCAAAATTGTCCCATTATTTTTGTTTTTATTTTTTATTTTTTGGCAATGGTATCGAAATAGGCTGTTTCCGTATGTCTTCGTTTTAAAAACCATTGTTATAAATTATGTGATTTATCGTGTTACCGTTAAAACGTCATTGAATTTTATTTTATATAAAAAAAAAAAAAAAAATGAAGAGAAATGCAGCTAAATTTCATTCTTGTGGTACAAAATTAATTAATTTTTTTTTTCTTAACACGTTCACTGTGGATCATATTACTATACACATTCAAATGTGCGGGAGTAATTCAAGGTTTTTTTTTTAGTTGACGCCAATTGGCGTCATGGCAAATTTGTTATGCTAGGTATACCATAAAGTTACTCAAAACTATTATATCAAATTATATAATAAATTTATAAATTATAAAATACCGATAATTAACTTGATAAAGGAATAGTAAACATCCCAAAATAAATTAAAAATATTATGGACTAAAAATAGAAATACTTATGTGCGATTGCACCCACGTATTAACTAATATCTATAGATAACGCTGACCAAAAATGAGATTTCTGATCGTAACGCTGACCAAATTATAGTGTATTGAAAAATAGTGTGCGGATGACGCCAAATGGCGTCATCTGCAGTGAAAGTGTTAATTGGTAGTTTTTAGGGAGGGTCTGGCAACTGAAGACATTAGATATCCATGGATTTTATTCTAGTAAGATTAACGGAGGAGGGGGAGATAATGTTTCATGCACCAAATATGTTTTTTAAAAGAAAAATAAAAAAAAAAACGTAATTTTCTACATTCTAAAGAAAACAAAAATGTTTAACATTAAACATTATAATAACCTTAATAAATATTAATTACAACTTTTTTTTACATTTAAATACAGAAATCGTTGAATTATGTAAACAAATTATTTGCATGTTGTGAATCTTATTTAGAAATATTTCGTAGAAATTAAATCGAGTGACGTGATTACCATAATATATTAATGTAGTTTTGTTAAAAAGCCTAAGAAGGATTTCCGTCTTATACATGTATTATATTATGTACCTACCTAGTGCAGTAATTTAATTTCGTTGCAGACGTGGTGTTGTTAAGAGACCACCCCGAATACAGATAATTATATAAAATGTTGGGTTCAAATGAAATTGAGAGAGTTGATCTAATTATAATATCATTTTCTGAAACTCTGGCCGGGTCTTTTCTGAACCGACACGAGGGACGTTGTAAATAATTATAACGTAGTAGCACGATACCTATATATATATATACTTTAGGCGTGAAATATATTATTATATGTTGGTTTGAACTAAAATAATTACAAAAAAAAAAAAAATATATATATTTATTTATCCAATACCACTATTATATTTCTTACTTTTTTTTTTTTTTTGTTACACATAAAATGCGACAAAACACAACTGCTGTAGACGAGGACTTGTGGTGAGAACAGTACAGAATTTTAAAACGGAAATCTATATACGCAATAGAAAATTCAACGGCACATCTATTATAATTATGTGGTATTTATATGCAGTGATATTTTATTTTATCAAACGCGTAGAACAATGGGTGAAATACGAAGCGAGCTCGTATACAACACGCGCACAGTCCGTATTTTTATACATTATATACCCGAACTATGGCACGCAGCGTTGTCGAAATAAATGAAAACATTATAATATTATAATAGAAACCATAACGGAATTTCTTAACAAGAATTATGGATATATATGTTAGATACTCTTGAAAAAAAAGTGAGCTGATAAATTACAATAATAATGTTAGAAAAAATGCAAATAAATAAACAAAAGCTATTGTGCAATATTCTTCACGCCTAGAGGCAAAGAGGAAAGAGGATAAGGTCATAATTAACTCGCCTCGCGCATTTTGTACGACTACAACGGCGGGTCTGAAAAAGAAAGGGGAAAAAAAGCACCGAAATTTAGTTTAAATAAGCGCGTAAAAATCAGATAACTAAAATGAACGAAGAATTTATAATAAATATTTCGTGAGCAACGTGGATAAATCTACTACAATAATAATGTACGCGGAGAATAAAATATTATTTTGTTAAGTTCTACGTATTGTTTTATAGTATTTCATTAATATAAAAAGAGCCACGTGATTTAAGAAAACAATAATATAATAAGGTAATAATTCAGTTATTGATCGCGTACCATTAAAAACACACACACACACACATACACACACACACACACACACACACACACACACACACACACACAAACACACACACACACACACACACACACACACACACACACACACACACACACACACACACACACACACACACACACAACAACAA
>JAIPRK010001725.1:0-45758 GCA_025469195.1 Chaitophorus viminalis
TGTGTGTGTGTGTGTGTGTGTGTGTGTGTGTGTGTGTGTGTGTGTGTGTGTGTGTGTGTGTGTGTGTGTGTGTGTGTGTGTGTGTGTGTGTGTGTGTGTGTGTGTGTGTGTGTGTGTGTGTTTGTGTATATGTGTGCGTGTATGTGTTTAATATTAATGAACGATTCCTTTGTACGTGCGTGATAACTGTTGACGTTATGCAACTCCTTTCGGAACTCATACGATGTATCTATACACCTATACTCGTATGTACACAGTGCGCACAATATAACATAATAATATAAATCATCCTGGGCCTGCAATGCAGCTTATCAATATCTAACAATTGCAGCGTCACACAAAATGCAAGTCCGGCGAAAAGTAAATATTAACGATGTGAGCGTTGACAATACATTAATTTCTCGAAGGAATATTTTACCGATCCCCAGTGTCAGATAAGCAATTCCAACATAAGACCACGGTTATCTCTCACAAGATGTGCACTACACGACGATATATCCGTATGACGAATATATACATACGGTGTGTTTATTCTATACAGATTGTACGAATAGTGCGTCATGCGTGTGCGTGGTATATATTGTGAGATATTCAAGTTGGTACATTCAAGTTTGGATTTTGAATAGCATCGCATTGCTGTGGTGCGTCTTCCCGCGGTTGCTGATGACCAACCCAAAACGAACGGTTTATTTTTACCCATGGATCCGTAGTGAAATATATTTTATGTAAGTCGTCGTAAACAACTGTGGTAAGGTCATTCGCTATCATCATGACCATCGATGGAGATGACTAATATACTTTTTTTTTTTAACGAAACTCGTTCAAAAATTACGTTTGGACCACTATAATATTATAACAGGATATCTGAACTCGTTAATCTGTTTTGTTTCGTTTGATGTATTTGTGCAAACGATTTCATGAACCCGTATGTACAATTCGATTTAACAGCATTATATACAGATTTCTTAGAAATATTTTGTATTTTATTTGAAATTATCAAATATTGAAAATATTACTAGATGACCTGACAGGAGTCCTTTGTCCATAAATTTGTTTGTGAAAAGCTATTAGAAATATGTAAGCGAAGTAAAAATTAAAAAAAAAAAAAAATTCTGAGTGATCAATATAGTATAATATATTAACGACAGTTACCATGAATATTCGATTTGAGAATGAGTACATTCCAGAAGTATGCTGCAGTGAAATTTTACATGAAATGAATTTTGTCGGAAATACACACTGGAATGCGATCGAATAAATACCTACCTTTTACATTTAAACTCGATTGTTGAATATTAAATCATAATATTACAATATTACCATAAAACTACTTTACAACAAATTTCAAAAAATTCACGCATATGCAGTTCATAAAAATTCAAAGAAAAAAAGCAATTTTCAAGTAAATTCTCCAATTTTTATTTACATAAAAATTTTATTCGGACTATAAGACCAATGCTTAAAAAATAATTAACTAAATCAATCCAGCCATTCCCAATTAGTGATGCGATTACCAACGAACTGAATTTTTGTTAATAACATACGATATTGTACTTGCAAGGTGACGGAGTTCGCTATTACGATGGAAAATTTGTATTTAAAATCGTTTACGATTCCTTATTGCAACTAAACATTGGTAATAGCTTACGAGTCCCAAGCATAATGGCAGATATGTATATTTAAGATTTTATCATGCCGGATAAAAACGTGCAATTATTATAATATTATAATAAAAGTGTTTAGGGCAAAAATGCAGATCGTGCATAGATTGCTAATAGCATTTTTCAATAATTATCGTGTGAATGAGACGTATAGTATATTGTGTTTGATTGAGTAAAGGGTTTCGAAATTTTCACGGTCGAACAATCGGTGTCGATATTCAGTATAGATTTAAGAAAATATAACAAATTATATTAAAATCGTGTCGTGCGTTTTTTCCTTTGGTCACCGCAGTGGATTCGTGTGGGAGTCGAGTCAAAAGATAATTATTATTATGTTATATTGTTTGCGTTATATCTCAATTCGATTGCCCCAATTACGGACGTTCTTTATCTTTGAGTTGTAAATGATTATTTTAGTATTATATTATCAACGCTGCAGTCGTCGTTGCATATACGGCCAATGCGCGCCCGCGTGTTTCGATTAATGGTTCAATGGCCATAATATGGTTATGGACTGATGCATCGATGCGGACACTTATCTACCCGCGTAAATGGCGACGACAACGACATAAACCCATTTGTCACCATCCGACGTACGCGCGTCTCTTGACAAATTACAACATCGTGGTATACCTACAAGGTACTACGTAACAACTTTTTCTCTTCCATTCGGGGGTATTCATTATATAATATAATATTATTACATTCATCTACGACACGAATGAAATCAGAGAGAAAAAAACGCAGGTAATCGATACACAATCGCAGAAAAACCGTTTTCGCCATGGCACATACATATATATGTTTGTAGCCACTTATGAATAACAAATACTCGTTTTATTGTAGGCTTTATCACGCGAGGTGAGTTTACATATTTTTTATATACAATTCGACTGTTTTCCAATCGAAAGCTGCAATGTATATAGTGCTCTCGGTTTTTCTATGGTTTTTGCTTCTCGTTTAAATACAAACGAAATCAATTATTATGATTTTCGGATTTATGTAGGTACGTATAGTAGGTGTATATTATACGCATTTTAAATGTAATTCGTGTGTATCAAAATAAAAGAAACAAGTTGCAATAATAACAGCCAACGCAGCGAATTCAGTAGTCTGGTGTCTGAAATTAATTTCCCCCCGCGCATCATGTATACGTATATATAATATACTTAAATGTTTATACTATTAAATGATATATGAATATCAACGCGCGCACGCATTTATGACAGATCTAACATGTTGGGTGTGCAGACGTGCAGTATATAATATTATATTAGTTACACTTTCGACATTTGTTTTTTTCGACTTCGCACCTGCACCTGTTTATATATAATATTTTTTCTTTTCTAACCTCTCTGTATTGCGTATACACTTTTCTATTTTCGTTGCGTATATTTTATTCTCATTTATACTATCCCGCCTCCCACATCAACTACAATATTATAAATTTAGTATATATACTTATAAAGCTATAACGACCAACAAACGTAATTCGAAAAATCATTAACAGTGGGATAATTCATAAAAGATATCGATTTACGGTTAAGTTAGATTATAGATTTATAGCTTCCTAACATACAATAAATTAAATTAAATTATATATATATATATATATATATGTATATACAGAATACACTTATTAAACATATTATTAAATATTTTACACAAATGCTTTTTTCCTATATTGTACTCGAGTAATATTAATAAATAATAGATAATAATATCATAATAATAAAAAACAGGGCTCATAAGTGTTCATTTACTAAAAAATGCATAAATTAGCATGCAACCGTGCATTAAAATATGCACTAAAAATCTATAACTACAAGCTCCAAAATATTGCGAAAAAAAAAAATTTCATACTTTTTTTTATACTTTATTTCTATTAGTTAATTTATTGAAAATAAAATAAATTACCACATCTTGTGAAATTTAAAGCTTTCATCGTTGAGAAATTTAAAAGATTTTATTCTTTTGTCTGATTTACAAAACATCGATTAATTTATAATATATATATATATATATATATATATATAAATAGATAGATGTTCGCATTTGTGTTCTTATTTAAAATATTTATATATTTAGGTATGTATAGAATATAGATATATGTACAGGCACAGATACACAATACGTGAAGTATAGTTATAGGTTAAGTGTTGGGATTTTTACCTATTTGAATGATAAATACACGTAATATGTTATTAGGGCGAGAAATAAACGTCTATTTTGTTATATTGCAGTTAGTTAGTTAGTAACTGATATTTGATGATAATAATAACAACGCATTGGTTTGGAGGAAGCCGGAAACTAAAAGCACTTAAAAATGTTATCTTAGGTTTCTTATCCAATTTTAGTTTAAAAATTGAATTCGCAGGAATGGTTTCAGAATTTCAGACATTACACACGAATAATGGTATGAGATTGATATGCAGAAGGGTAAGGACGTGTTCACCGTAGCGATGTTAGATGATAGTAAGATAATGCAATAATATGCTTTTATTAGATAAGATTTTGACGTATAATACACATAAAGTGGTATAGGAAGAAAAATTGCGTTCTGAAAGTTTATTCAATTTTTAATTTACTATCTCGATCACTTTCAGCCAGATAACGATGCTATTATGTAATACATAATCTATATAATACACACACACACACACACACACTTACGAGCAATTTGGGAAGGATAACGTCATATATTGATGTTAAATTATTCATAAATATACATCTGTACTAGTATTGTCCAACTTTTTTTTACTCAACGCCCGTGACCCCTTCATATTTTCAAAACTCTATCTGCCTCCGCCTAGTAGCATCTTTTTTTTTTTATTAATTTTTATAATCAGCCATTTAAGTGGAGTAAAAAAAAAATTCTTACTTATACCTAAATGTAAATATCTATTAATTATATAAATATAATTTCGAATTTTTTACTTTAAAATAATTATACAAAAATAATTTAAATGCCTCCAAGGAGAGTGGCAGTGCCCACGTTGGGAATCATTGCAGGTCTAAACTATGTAAAACATAATGATCCCTATTAACCAATATGCATACTTTTGTAGTTTCTATATACGAGTATATCATGTATTCTATAATTCTGTATTGTTTTTAAGGTGAAACCAGCCGGAAGAAAATTAAAAAATTTTGATATAATAAAAAAATGGGACTAGAATAAAAACGAAATAACACTATATTATGTGTTAGGATACCGTAGAGTTTTTGGTTATAATTGTTATGCTTATAAATTATGATATATTGTGCAACGGTCAAGTAAAAATTTAGCGTAGCTACTCTTATGTACCTGAAAACCATGCGAGTTTCAATTAGTATACGGATAGTAATCGTAAGAACAATTCTAAAATTATTTTTATTGACGTAGGTATTATACGAAATTTTTCAAATAAAATCGGACACCTATTGGTTACCAATTTATATATTATATACAATATAAATGCATTACTTTTTGATGTGACCTTCAATGGCTACGAATAACCCCTTAATTAGTTGCGGGTATCAATCGGAACGTTAATTAAATTTTGTCTTTCCTTTATTTATTTTCCATTCATATGAAACTGTAATGCAGCGTTGACAGACGATACAGTGAATTACAAATAAAATAAAATAATTTATAAAAATATCTTATTAAGGATACTGGTAATAATAATACCGTAAATATTAGACCCTTGTCGATTCGTTTTACATCTAGTTCATGGTGAATTTTCACTTTTCATTACATAATAATTGAACTGAGATTCATGGATATTTAATCCATACACCAACATACGTAATGCATATTTATGTATCGGACAAACTGACGAATTGAAATATGCACTTTTATATGTACCATATCCATAGGCGAAACCAGACTTTTTTTTTGGTCAGGTCAAATGAAAAATATAAAAAATATTTCTATTAAAATTATATTTTTATTATATTATAATTTGTTAATTAAAAAAAGTATCAAACGATTTTCATTTATAAGTTATATTTTAATATTAAAGAATCTCGATTATGGACAAATTAATAAGTGTTATATTATTATTATTTTTTTTTTTTTGGAGGGGGGGCATAAATTATATGCCCGGGGGCACCAAATTTTTAAATACGGGTCTGAGTATTATATATAACGTACAAATGTATACGTTTACATGACGTATAAATATATTATTTATAATGCCTAAATAATTATTAAAATATATATATTTTATACTTTATATTTTTAGTCAGTATTTGGTCAGGCTATGGCCCGACTGGCCTGACCCGTAGTTTCGCCTATGACCATATCTATGCATCTACCGCGACACCATGTTCTCTATTATAAAAAATTTCTACGCGTACCTAACATCTGAACGTTATTTCTTGTATACTCTGCAGTTATAATATAATAGCCGCAATACGAATAGTTAAGTATTTATTTTGTATTATAGTAGATTACTTCGGAGTAGAAAGTAGAAGTATATATCAGCTGATACGCATAATTATTGTTATAAGCTTTAGTATCTAAGACTAAATAAAAGACTAATGTCTAGTGTGCAACGCACACACCACAACGATACGTATCGCTATGTTATATTATTATTATTATTATCATCATTATCTGTTCCGTGCTTTGTTTCTACTTTTAAATAGGCAACAAACGTTTGCGTTTACTAGCAAAATCGCAGTTTCCTTGCGTTTCCTCCGACAATCATCCCGGCTGCGGCGTGTAGATGTCAACTGGGTGCGCGGCTCGAGATTAAACATGCGCGTGGCCTGACATACGAGTGTTCAGTCCGATAAGAGACGCGGCTGCGAAAGAAAATGTAGAAATAGAAATCGTTTCGCGATTATCTCATTGTGGATACTATACCCGTAGTACATAACTCAAGTGGTTGATGGGCATTTAAGTAAACATATGCGCACGAATACGTGTATTTACTATTTAGTTGGATCCTGAGCGTGCTTCAATGTTGATGACGTGAAATCCGATCGGATGCGTTTCATGAGACTTTGAAAAAAATCTGAGTGTACAATAATATCAAATTGTAACTACTATGATCCCTTCTCTATCTCTGTTTACAGTTTGTCTACATCTTCCTCTCTCTATTTCTCTTTCTCTTTCTTTTAATTTTATTTATTTTTTCAAAAGCTGGCAGCTGCGATTAAAATATCCTCGCTAATTTAAGACGCAAAAACATAATTTTATCATCGTTTGTACATACGCCTATACTTAAATGCTTAAAATACATATATTCTTTGATATTTAAATAATTACATATATATTCACGTCTTTAGTACAGTAATAAGCGATCTAACTACCTATATTATATTATATTATTTTATTGTAGTGACCAATGCACCGAGGGGAAATAGGTGAATTTCTTCTATATAATACATCGATTTCGTTCGCCAAATGACCGAAGACGTTTTTTTCGCGGACATTATATCCTTGTTTCGCGAGGAGAATATATATTATAATAATATGTTAAAATTACGCTACGCGACATAATGTCTATAATATTTAATTAATTACAATACCATTGTTATGACTATATAATATATAAATATACTGTTTACTAATGTTACTATTGCTTTACTGTTTCTGGGTATAGGTACTTACGATGACGACCATAATATCATATCATAGTTCACACGCTGCTTCCTTCTGCGGAGTATATTATTGAATTCAAATATTTTAGAGTTCGAACTTTTCCCTGTTTTTTTTTTTTTCATATGTATATTTTATTCGATTAGGTAATTATATCGAACGATGATGACGGCCGCGGCGGAGGTGGTAGGCTGCTGTGGCAGCAGGTGGATACCTCGCATTTCTTCCCACGTTATGACGACTTTTCATATGGAATTATTTTGTCGTAATTCCACACATACATATGTGTGTATGTGTGCAGTGCGTACGCATATAATTTCCAATCGGTTGTTCTTTGTCGTATTTTCCTGACTTTGTCGTGTATTTATAATTGACACTTGTCCTTGGTGCGGCCCGTTGCCATATTATACATCACGATAGATATTCACTTGTACAATACCCGTGCACTAACACAGACTATACGCTATACATATTACACGTGTACAAAGATCTAAGTACATTTTTCATTGATCCCGGATTTCTATACTCGTATGATATACATGTATAACATAAACGTTGTCATGACCCGGAGGTGGTTGCGTGGTGCCAGGACGGTATAAGATTGTCATCTATTCGAACTCGATGCCTTTCAAATATTTGATGGAAAAAATATAAAATTTCTATGTCTGCGTATATTACTTGTTGTGGATAACTGTACTTGTATACTTTATTGTATATATATATATATATATATATATATATATATATATATATATATGAAAACGCGCTCGGTAGAATATATAGTATATTATATAGTATGTATATAATAAATTATCAAGGCTACCCGTTGTCAAAATGTGCATGGATTTTATGTCTACAGTTGCTGCAGTATCTATACTCCGAGAAAAAGTATATGATATAGTCGTTTGACGTTTCTTTCCAAGTTACAGAGGCTAAACCATAATTCTAACACTTCCGAAAATAAAATAAACTATACTATGTGGTATACCGTGTGCATTGTTAAGTTTTTCTGTTTTGTCCTCAGACTCGTTTGAAAGTTTAAAAGATAAATAATGTATTTCTAAAAACTTCCATTTAGACTTCAAGATTCGATTTTCAAAATATTATATAAGTACTTATGCTTTGTCATAACACGATGATAACGGCAAAAATCGCCTACAACGTTTACTATTAAATGTTGTATTACTTTTATTTATTTTTTGCCGCGTGATGTATGCCTATTATAACAATAAAGCCCTTGCACAATAATTAAACGATGGAAATAATTATATAGAAGTATACCAAACTCGTTGTGACTATATGGTATGATATACTGAAAACGTTTCAAATTAATAGTTTCAAAAAAATAGGTATATAGTTCAAGGTGAATGCGGGTAAATAATAATATCCAGAAACACATTATACATATATATGAGTGGGTATAGTTATAAGGAAATTTCTTCGACTTTTCTGAACAAAACTTAATGATTATTAAGGTCGCAATTATTATTTTACGAACAATCATATTATTATTATTTTACTCGTAACAAATCGTCAAGCCCATAATAAGTAAAACGATTGCCTTCTCGACTGCGCACCATACTGTATATTATATTAGTTATAAGTTATGTTATATAATGATATAATAATATAATAATAACCCTGCATTACAATAAAATGTTAGTATATATATGTATGCATTTAGCATTCGCTTAATTTCATAATGTGAGGTGTTTGACTATTTGTACAGACGTACAGTTTGAAGGCTGCAAGACTGCACTCTAAAAGTTAATTATTCTTTAGTTAATATTTCTCCAACAGATAAAGTATAACATTAAGAAAAAATACTTAAATATGGGTTATTATCAGCATTCAAGGATAATACAGGAGAATTGATTAAAATGGATAATTATTTGTAAACTCGTAACCGGATTAAAATCCTTTTATGTTACAATAATATTTTAATACACGCCACACAACAGTAAAACATATAAACAAACATATTTGTATATCTACATAATATATATATATATATGTATATACATTTTATCATACCAGTATATTTAAATACATAAAAATAATCACTTGTATTTATTATTAATTCTGTGACGCAATCACAACCAAATTAAATCTTACGTTTAGTGTATAATTATTACATATATATATATATGTTGGAAATCTCCCCTATTCTTTTGCTACCTATATAAAATACAGTGATCAGTGGATACAAAATATAAATTTGTCATGATTATATGGTAAAGATTATATTATAATACTTAAGTACATGTGTTTCATTCAAGGACTCCGTACATTTTTGTAAAATAAGTTTTTGGCATGTTTGGATTTTTTTTGCGCATGTTAAAAGTTATTTTTAATTCGTATGATAGCACATAACATAATTATAGCTTAATCATAAATATTGATAGATTAACACGTATATGTTCTTGGGCGCTAATGGTATATAAAAAGCAACGTACAGTGAACTGAGCAAACATACACACACACACACACACACACACACACACACACACACACACACACACAAACACACACAAACATACATATATATATGTATCTTATTGCCATGTGCTCTATAAGGATTGCATGTTTAATTTATACGTTTAAAACCACTTATTACTCCGTTTAATGTATTATAAAGACAATAATTTATAAAAAACGATGTACTTATAATACATACTTATATATCGTATATATACATATAACTCCTCTGGGCATACTTCACATAAAACAGACGTTTTTAATGTGATTCTAGTATCCGGATAACATATTATAATGATGTTATTACATTACTAATGTAACATTAGTAAAAATGAATTGTTTGATTTTCATCTGAAGCTCAAAGTTGGTGTATCCACATTAATATTAAAATGTTTTGGATTTTGTTTACTTAAAAACCACTTATTCAATGCCAAAAATACATATTTGAAGATTTTTGTTTGAATGGTTAAAAATGTAGGAAAACATTCGGATACCTACCTACCTAATAAATCAAAATATGAATTATTGTTGAATCATGGTTACACACTCGAGAGGGAAGTAAAAATTATTGAATATGTCGAAAATTTCAATTATAAATGAATATATTGTTTTATTATATTTATATTTTGTAGAGACTTGATGTTTTTTTTATGAATTTTATTATATTATGTAAACCATTATTTTCATTGTTAACTCAAAATTTTTTTTGTGAAATGATAAGAAAAAATTAATTTAGTCTTACAACGGATAGAAAAATATTGAACTGGAGTATGTATTGTCATCGTTGATTGCATAGTAAATTTATTTTGCAACTATGTAATATATGATCCATATTTAAATATTTGGTCTCCATGAATAATAAAAAAAATCCGCTGTAGATACTAGATACCTACATATCATACGCAGTTGAATAGTTCCAAACAATTCGATTAGAGGTCAACACGTGTTAACGTCCAAACAGCTATAAACTATGCACTCACACACACATATATTAACATATACATGGGTACATATATTCATACGACGATTTTCAATGATCATCAGAAGGCATTATTATCATTATATGTATTCGGCTGACATTCGTTTACGAAATGTTATTTTCGTAGCGATAATAAGATATATTATTCGACGGAACACTGCACATATTATACTATTATAAATTACTACATTATTGTGATGGATATTGTAACAGATTATTTTAAACAGTACTGTATTTTTAAAACGTATAAGTGTTGTATTGCAAAGATGACGTCTTATTGAAAACAAAGACGCAGCCATATTCGTTGATCGGTCTTATTTAACCCGAATAAAAAAAATATTATATATGTACAATGCAGATGACAATAGACGGCGAAAATATTAATATAGCTACTGCAAGCTATTAAAACTCGTATACCATAACAGTGAAATGACCACGTGGCTATAAACTTTGACAACGCATTATTCCCAGTGAGGTATCCAATTGATTTTCAGTAATTTTTAAGAGTTCGTATTTTTATGTTTTTACTGTTATACGGTACATTGATTGGATTGAATTTGTCAATTATTATATTAATGATTGCAGACATTCTGCGGTTAGCAGGGTTTTAAATAGAAAGAAAAATGTGTTCACGGCCGAGATCTATTACTTAAAAAGGTTTGTTATATGTATAATAATATAAATGTAATAATAATAATGTACCTAAAATAATTACGCGGTCGCCTGCTAGACGTAGGTACCAGGATATTTCAGTATACTATGTTCATGTACTACCATCAAAATCTCTGTGAGTGACCGTTACGAACATTTTGGAGCAAGGATTTTCACAGGAGCACTGCGCAGGATGGGAGGTGCGTCCTGCGCCAATACGCTTGGCGGTTGAAGTCGTTAGCAATGGAACGGTAGTCAATTTGACATCGCCTCCAGTACCTAAATATGACGAAACAAGAACGCGTCCTTGTCTCATTACATTATTGATATCTAATCTATAACTATAACGAAGAGTTATCACCGCACGTGAAATGTGTATTAACATTACCAGTATTACCACAAATTATTATTATTTTCTACGTGATCAGTATCGCGAGTGTACTAAGGTAAATTATTTAAAAATGGTGATCGAAGCAAACGATCCGCCTCCCCCCCCTCGTCATATAAAAAACCATTAATTGAACTCAGCTTTTTATAAATATTCTAGATGTACTAACAACGAGTGAAAATACATTTAAAACTAGTTAAATATATTTTAAGCCATGGTATAAACTGTTGGGTAACATGTTATTTTAAATATATTCCGTTTAAATTTTAAAAGTCTCCTCTTCCTCTCCTATTTTGTTATTAAGGTCTGGATCCATCCCGTGGCGTGATTTTCGATAATGATAAGGTATTAATGTGTGTGAAAGCTGCGTATTGGTTTTAAAATATCTTCTTTCGTATATATTAAAATATAGTCATGTGCTCTGACCGGTTGGAGAAGAAGACAGTGTACAATGTTTCGCAATGGCGTTGTCAAAATATATAATATTATAGTGGTTCTTATATCTTATACCTATATTAAAGACGTTTATTATTATTATTAATATTATTATTATAAACCGTTCATATAATACTAAATACTTATACACGAAAACGTCTATAATAATATATTATATATTATATGTATGCTGAAATCTTTTTTTCTCTCCTGGTTCTTACACATCGCATAGGTACGTATATTTGAGTGTTTGCGTGTGTGCCGTATGTGTATTCTCTCGTGATCGATAGTCAAAGTAGGCCAAGTTCATAAAAACAAGTTGCGAACTATCGCTTTTTAAAATGTATACCATTGATAGCTCGCGGTATAGGTACTTATACGTATAAATATGATGTATACTAGTTATATACATATATAATATACTTGAGCGTGTATCACTTACATAACGTTTATATGGGGGTAATTTATCTCCGCGATCTGAAGCACCACTCAGACATCTACATAAATTATACCATACAAATATTATATTATATTGGTTGTTTTACGCATATGATTATTCCGTCGTTGCAGTACCAAGTATAATGCAGTAAGTACCTTATCCAATACAGGTATTACGTAAATGCATTATAATTTGATGAGTTCCCATTTGACTTCATATTTTTCAGTTCAGTTTAACTGACATGTATATAAGTTATATAAATACATAGTAGTATAATATGAGTATATTATATATATGATAATAATATAACAATGATGTTTAATAATACATATGCATACATGTTTATATGGCATCATCCCTACCCCACGCTAACGCTGTTCTCGGGGAAAAGTTAGATACCAACCGTTATGTAAAATATCGAAATATATCCTTACTATTACGATAAGGCAGTTCACCACAGCTATCCTCATTAAATTAACTATGACAAATCGCCATAAAACGATAGATTGATTTTTACTTCAAACCAAGACGTTCCATTATTGTTACCACTGTCGATTCATTATTATTTTGTTCATTTTAAATAGAAATCACTATATATATATTATATACATTTGTACGGTTACAAACCCGTACATTTTATGAAATATAAGTTAAACGTGTCACCGCGAGAAATTTGAATACAATTTTTGGAACCATTTCTTTTGTTAAATTTCTAACGATATCTACTCATATAATATAGTTAATAACATTTCAAATCATAGATTTTACATTAAATATAACTTCTCGCGTCCGAGATATCTATATACATACAGCTAAATAGAAAACTGTTTCATGGTTGATCAACAATGCAGAGCACATTCAATTTGTGTCCAGTCTAAATATATATTTGACAAAACTTTGTTAGGAAACTATTAAAATGCGTATTTATTTTTTTACTTCGTATCATAGATTCGATATAGTTCAAATCGATATGACTCTATCAAGAATAAACGGATAATTTAATTTAACGATTTCAGTATAAATGTTTTATATTTAATAAATAATATCGGTCAAAAAATATCAAGTTTATAATATATTAATAGAAAAATGAAAAATGTTGTATAGCATTTTATAATGTAATGTAGTAATATTCAACTCGCAGTATTAATGCGTCATTTTTTCTATTTCGTGTCTTTACATTTTTGTCCCAAACAGTATTGTTGTCCATCTTTAACATAATATATTAACTATTATACATTCACGTTTATTTGTCAATATTTTTTCATCTACTCCGGATAACTTCCGTTATGGAACATCTAAACCCGCACTTGCATTCATGACGAATGATTCGTATTTGTTCAGTCCCCGATTCTGTCCTTATCTGTTTTACCCTAATTAAAGGATTCGAGGTAAAATCGCATTTTTAAAAATCCAACTTGTCTTCTTCAACTCATTAATACTCCCACCCAATAGTTTTATATACCATTGTTACATTTAATCTACGCCGAAGAGGTTACCCCGTTTCGATTGATATGTTCTCAATAACCGTTCCAGTTTTTAAAACTGGAAGCGTCGAGTACAGTCGGCCAACACAAAGTAAATACTGTTACATATTATTTAGGTAAATAGGTATAATTCTACTCGTTAGCATCCGTTCAACTATAAATTTAATCATTTCTATTCTACAATAATTCTTTAATTTCATGTTTGTATCGGTAAATTTTTTTTTTATGAAAATTATTATTAATTACATGTCTTAGTATTATGTGATTAATAATATTATACCATTATCAGTTTATTACGTTATTGGATTATTGTAAAAATTATGTTTTTAACTTCATAGCTATTATGAAAATGATTTGAAATAATTCAAAATACTCATTTGTATAATATACAATCCGAGGTGAAAAATTTAACAAGTTCACGTTAACAAAGTTTTATACATAATTATATTATTAATGGAGTGTATATACCGCAGATATGCGCATATATATATAAAGAGTTCTATTTCTATATGTATGAGATGATTGTACAGCAATGCCCAGAGCAATGATATTAATTAAATCTATCCTTACGTTAATACGAATTATAAATCATGTGTACGAGTACGACTATTATTAATGTGTGTGAAGAAGACTTCATAAATTATCATGTATAATGTTTTCAGAGTATTTTCTAAATATGTATTTTATCCGTAGCTTACTATAATCGAATCCAGTACGTATAATATGCTCTGAATGCGAACTGCAGCAATATTTAAAACATTCTAAACGGCAAAACGGCCCAAAAAACTTTTGGTTTTTAATGGATTTCGATCCATCACTACCATTTGTTAGCAGTATTAGCTATTATGCATAATTTACATAATATATGATATCACGGTTTACTAGCTGTCGTCATTCAAGATTTCGTATATTATACATTAATACTTTCATCGTGGTCTGCCCAAATTTTTTTCCATTGAGGCACATAATTAGTTATTAGTTCGGTATTATTAGTTACGACATTGAAGAGTGTGCATATGTTTTACTCTAGAATCGTATAAACTCAGAACTATATGATCATAAATCAAGATTATATATTTATTATGATTTTAAGCATTTAGGTACTAATCATTTATTTTGTTTTTAAGATAATTTTTAATTGTTTTTAACAATACTTATGTCTTATTTCATATTGTTTAATGTTTTTATTAAAATAAAAAGTTCATGTTCTCACCCTTTGTAGCCTTGTACAGAAAAATTGTAGGTCTATATCCACTCACACGAATAGATAAGTCGTGTAGTTTGGAAAGTTCATACAACATGCGGTTGGTAATGGCGGTCGTTGCGATTTCGGTGATGGCTCCATGTGTAAATGCCGAGGACGGTGAAGAGTTGTAAGAATAATTACGTAATTTTGGTGAGATGCACACGGCAAAATATGAGAATAGATGTATCTTATAATAACAATAATAATATAATAGCATGATGTTGAGAAATCACGAAAATTGGAAATTCGCGTAAATTTTAAAATCGAGAATAATGTATACAATTCATCAATGCGCGTCTCTTTGATTCGATGGCGGAATCTGCGTGTCGCGGCCGCTCGATCGAAGCCGGGCTGCGGCGCCTTCCGTTGGTCGCTCGTCCGTCCTTGAACCTTAAAAATGTAGCGGTGGACCGCGTAGTCAACTTACAGTGGTGCAGTGCACATCGTGTACTATATTATCTTGTCCATATCGGTTGATCTACACGTCGCGTCGGTATATATTTTATTATATAATACGCATTATTATTATTATTATTACGTCAATAACGAAGAGGTTACGAATAGTCCCTTATCAAAATGATTTCTTTGTTGTTTTCAAACCCATCGCAGCAGCCCTGGGCTGTGAAACTAACGCCAACTTGTCATCATCGCGATACAGCAACACACTGGGACTTTTCGTCGTCCCGTGGATAGTTTTAGCATAAACATTTAACATCGATTTGGTAAAAAATCTATATTATGTATACGCGATAAGTAATAAATAACTATACGAGTACGTAATATTATGAACGTATAAAAAGCCGGTTACACTTACTGGGCCGAGATGTTCGTATTATTCGTATACATATGAATTGATAAATTAAGTTATGTGTTCGAAAAACGATTCTGAATCAAGGCCAACATAAATTGAATATCTTATCTTTTATGATTATCGTAACTTAAATGGTACCTATCATGGAATAAAACAATTTTATATGGATTTATTGAAATTACAAGTGATAATATATTATAATATAATATATAACATATTATTATGTCTATGGATAAAACACTAAAATATTTTAGATTTTGAACGGAGTGATGGATCTTTATATTGACTTTTTCTATACATGGTTAAGTTTTAAAAGTATTTTGACTTATTTTGACTTATTTATAGACAATTTAAATTTTCGATTTTTATAAGTTTTTTTTTGTTGAAATATCTATAAAATTTATTTGACTATATGAAAACTCTTGAAAATTTAATACCATGTTTATTATAAGTTATACTTATCGTAACTAAAATATATCGGAGATCGTTAAATGTTTTACTCAAATTTTATTTATAAGCCCATAAAGTTCAAATTTGTATAAAATTTGTAAAAATAAAGTTCGTCAAATTACAATTAACGGTGTGTATATGTATGTGTTATTATTTGAGAAAATCGATTAGTTTTATTGATCGACATCGAACAGAATACTTCGTGGGGAGCTTGTTCTATATTTTCAAATCGTAGAATAGAATATTAGCAGTTTTATCAAAATTAATGTGAACTCTTGCTGAATGAAATCTAACATTACCTATCTTCAAGTTTTCTTTAGAATGAAATATTATGTAATAATTTTGTTGTTGATTTACTACATGAGAAGATTGTTAAAAACAAAACATAAGGCATATAAACATTAGGCGTGGAGATGATAAATGTGTGTATGTGTGTGTGTGTATGTGTGTGCAACAGTTACACGCATAAATACCTAAAATAAATCAGCTTATTAGAACTTTGTACATTTTGTACCACCTGTAATTTTCATTTAAGATAATAAACAAATAAAGAATACGGTAGGAGTAAAAAAAGTTGATCGTTTAATATTAATAACTAGAGCTAGGATTTTAATAACCTAAAAAATACACTAAAATGCACTAAAAAAAAAAAATTCAAAAATGACCTAAAAGCTCTAAAAAATGAACTTAAAAAAGACCAAAAAATATACTTAGATGAGTGAAAAAAATTTATTTTTAAAATATTAATTAATATTTATGATTTATGAATAAAATAGATATAAATTTGACTTGTAAATTTAACCGTTTCTTGGTATAATTATTCTGAAAAATCAATAAAATCATTTATTAAAATAATTGAATGAAAAATATATCATATTTTTTTATCTGTACACATATTATTGCATTGCACAATTAAATGATTCTTAAGATTTTCAAACAGGAAGCTGCGACGGCGGTCAGATAAAATGTTTTTATATGAAGGAAAACTTCGTTCAACGTCCACAGAAGTAACAGGGGCATCATATTTGAAATGAACTATATCATTTAAAGTTAGGTCTTCCGGTATACCATCTCTACTTGTTGTTTTTTCACTGTCCAGAATAGCAAATATATTTTTTAAAACTTTGAACCCATTATTTTTCATCAAAATATTTTTCAGTTTGTTTGATATTGTTTCTCCGATTACATTAGGAGCAAGGGACAATGTAGTTTCAATTAGTTTTATTTTATTAATAGATTCTGATAATAAGATTCCAGAAGCCTTTACAACACATAATAAAAATGCTTAAAATAAACAAAAATTAGTTAAAATACACAAAATGAACGTAATATTTATAATATTACGTAAAAATGACCTTAAAAATGCAATAAATACAAAAAATACAAAATAAAAATTACATATTCTACATTGTTATATCACGACACAAATTTAGTTTTTGGTTAGAATTGTATAGAACTTAAAGAAAAAAAAGAACGGGTGGGCCTCGCTTTGCTGTACAGTTGGGGGTAGAGTGTACCTCGTTTATAGGATAGGTCATTATTACAATGGATTTGTTAAATTTGAATGCAATGATAGATATAATTGTATACAAATAACGATTCTGAACGGAGTTAATATGTTTGTCTAAAATGTGTATATAATAATATAGTATTTTATATTTAAATTGAATTATAATGCAATTTCTTAAAAATTTAAATTTAAAACAGTCATAAAATTTTTCTTCTTAAGTCTGGTATAAATTTTTTTATATATTTTTGAAGATTAGCTTATGACAAACTAGTGTCAAAATTTTGAACCTTAAGTATGAACAGAATAAATTTTATGAATTTTTATCTACAAAATAACTTACAAATTATCGTGATTTTGACACATTTTATACAAATTTGAGCTTTATGAGCTTATAAAAAAAATTTGAGTGAAACGATCTCCGACATTTTTTAGTGACGATAATTTTAACTTATTATAAACCTTTTATTCGATTTTCAAGAGTTTTCGGACAGCCTAATAAATTTTATAGATATTTCAAAAAAAAAACTTACAAAAATCGAAAATTTAAATTGTCTATAAATAAGTCAAAAAAAGTCAAAATACTTTGAAAACTTAACCATGTATAGAGAACACTAATATAAAGATTTGGTGAAAATTTCAAGTTGTTGCGATTTTTCGTTTTTGAGTTAGAGCATTTTAAAAAAATGTAGTTTGTAAAAACGTGATTTTGCGTAAAATTTCCGGTTTTTTCGTAATTTTTTTATCGTTTTTTTCGATTTTTGCAAAAAGTATTTAAAAAGTTGGATTTTTGACTTGCCCAAACACCATCTAAATTCACTTTCCTTTTAGAAAAGTTGCTGTATAAGCAAATCGAAGCATTTTTACTGCAAATAAAGTTGTCGTTAGACACAAAAAAAAACACATCATTGTAAAATCAATAGATTCCATCACTCCGTTCGGAATCTAAAATGCAAACGTCACCAAAATCCTAGCTCTACTAATAACTAATACTAATAGTAATAACATAAGTATTATGAAAATGTGTTATAATGAATAAAATCGTTTGTGGTCCTTAAACATTACGATTTAATGGATATATGCATATTTATAGTGTAGTAATATAATAAGTCTATGTTTAATTATCGATTCATTTGTCTTTTGGCGTACGTACCTGCCATATAATATAATTAGAGTTGTAATATTTCATTTCTATGAAAAATATTTTTTTTTATTTCCAAGTAAACATTTATAAAGGTTGATTTATTGTATGAAATAAAGAAAATATGTACCATAGTTACATACTACATACATAATAATACACAAACATAGACATATAAAAAATAAATATAAATTTATAATTATTAATTAATAATTTATAACCATTGACCATTAACAGTATTTAGGTAAGGTTTTTAATTCGTAAACCTTGGTTGATAAATGATACCTAACTGATAAGTTAAATACATATATATATATATATATATATATATATATATGTATATTAAACTTTTTGGTTTTTTCACGTGCCATAATTATGTTGATCACGCGCCTTTTATTATTGCACGCTAATTATTATCGTTTAATCGTTTCGCGCTCGCATTTAACCACGGCACGTGGTTTCGAAAACAAACAACGAAATCTTATTGCGCTCGGTGACTTGTAAAGCGAATGAAAAAAAAAACGCAATATAATCAAATGCGGTAAGTTGTGCAGTATGTTATACACATACTTGTATGCTGTTTATTATTATAATAATAATATAAAATATATAAAGATATATAATAAGTAAATATGAATAAGTGTGCGTGTGTGTGCTGTTCGTGATGTTACCGCCCCAGTCTGTCAATCGACCGAGGCGTCAGTGGCGGCGGCGAACCGACCGATGACCTGTCAAGGACGCGCTACCGATGGCGGCGACGTTGGCTGCTGCTGCTGCTGCGCGTACGATTATTATTATTAATATGTTGTCTTTAATTTTATTTGTTTTTTTATTTTTACTTACAATTTCTATTTTCACGCCATTCCCTCCCCCGCACCGGTTGTTAACGAAACCCGAGATTTTGTCGGTGATGACAATGATTACTGTCTTGTAATAGTTATACACACGCAACAGTTCGTCGCGTGTTCGAATTTTTATAACCTGCGAACGCGTACAGGAAGTCCTGGCCGACTGCGTAGGACTTATGCAAAAAAACTGGCGTAAAAAAAAAAGTGAAAAAGCCCAAACATTTTGGGGATACACTGTTGCAGCGATTCCAGTTCTCATGCGTTATTATAGCTTTACTTTGAAATCAATCGAATTTCTGAAAAAGTATTTTTATAACTATACGTCAAGTATTACTGCTGGGTAACTACTCACCACATGTATTCATAGTCTTTGCATTACTCTATACGCTCATATGCTTATTGTAAATATTATTTTACAGATTGTATATAAATGTTAAAAAAATAAAGAATAACTATACAGTACTTACTTACATATACAACTGCTGCCAACTGTTCCCCCAACATCTTTGGTTGATGATTTTTATATAACTACATAATATGTCATACACTCATAACTTATAGGTATATACAGTGGCGGATTTTCAACATTTTCTTGGGGAGTCTTGAAAAATTATATGTATTCCTACCGTATACTACTTAGTCATTGCTATTATGATACAATTGAAATAAAACTAAATATATAATATATATATAAGAGTACATCGGTGTCTCGGGGGGGGGGTACAGATACCATTGACCCCTCCCATAAATTCACTACTGGGTATAAATGAGTATATTATATTAAGTACATATAATTTTGAACTGTTTAAAAGATCAATGAACCAAAGTGAAAAACAATAATCAATTAGAAATACCAGCGCATAGGTAATATTATTAATATTTGCGTTATATTATTTTATTGATTCGAAGCACATATTTCTTGTATGTATTTATACAATAAGCGTGTCGTGTAAGAAATACTAAAATCATTCGAAAAAGTAGGTCGATCGCCTTTTACGAAGTTTCGCATAATTATAATTTAATGTCAGTTTATTTTCGTGTATGCTATTCCTTATTGCATATTTGTTACATGTTTGCGAAAAGTTTCTCAAGCTGTATTAAATTTTAATTCATTTTCTTGGTACAGTAAATAGGCATATTTTTGTGTGTATAATCGGTACACTTATATTTGTTTTTGGCTCGTGTTCGCTGTTTAAAATATTTTTTTTTCGTAATCTATAATTGTTGATTCGGTCGTTAAAGTGATACGCATACATGAAAACATTAAAAACAATAACGAAAAAAGTGTTTTTTATAATAATCCGTTCGATTAAACAATTACGACATTTCTGCAGTCATTGCAAACAAATTACAATATAATATTACATTATCTTAGTAATTGTATATATATAAAATTATATACCTAACTAAAATTATATTGAAGTATGCGAATATTTGCGTACAGTAATCCTTTACGTGACAAATTAATGATTTGAAATTATTATAATTTGTTTCCATTAAAAGCCCACCGCGTCACCGCGGTCACTCGCCATGGCCGGATTAAATTTCCGAAATCACATTAAAATATTATATGTTATCCTCTTAATTGAGATTCGGTCGCGTATCGTCGTTATAGAATCCGATAGAGATGCACATGCGTATAAAACTACCCGGACCGGATGTTCAGGTGACGGACCGGAACTGCGGTGCGGTTTGCCACTCGTAGTAGTAGTCGTGGGGTCATGATGGGAACCCTTTCGAGAACGCTGTTACTGTATCAAAGACAATGAATAAAATTGCCTTCAAGGTCATTTTGTTTAGGACGCAGTTTTCGTATGCCATTGCAGTAGGTATACACTATATACGCATAACCGACTGTATTTTAAATGCAATCCGTACATCCATTGATATATTGAAGTTCGATTCACCCTGTCCACGTACGATGTTTAGTTAGTAATTTATAATTATCATATATTTTTCTCGTAAGTTGAGCGAACACAAAAATGTGCACTTGTCGACTCCGATGTACGAGATGAAGATCGAAAAAAAACCTTATAATAACACTAATAACAAGAATAGACTTATATGTTGTTTACTATGAAACTATATATATAAGATATAGATACGTGATCATCTGAATCTTGTTTATATATAATATGGTGAGTTCAGAAAACGAGTTTGGCGTTTTGTGACGCAAGGTCGTCCGGCGAGTCGATACACAAAAGTGGCTTCGCGAACACATACACACACTGGATTATATAAGTACTATTATTTTTATACACGCAGGGCGTTGTCGTTGACGTTTATGTAGCCGGTAACTATATATACGTGCATCACGCGCGTATAATGTGTCGTGCACAAATGAATTTTGTTTTTCTTTCGCCATGGATGTGCGCAAATTCTGAAAACCAATATTGCAAACTCAAGGTCAGTCATCATATTTACTCGTCCGTCGCTGATTTTCACCTGCACGCGTGTGCTCCAAATGTGGTAACAAAAATTAAAACATGATGGTAACTATGTGTACATACTTATGTATTAATTTTTCTTCGCATAAAATCAATCAAAAATATGTCACCGAAGAATAACCAACATTTCCCACAGAAGAGCATATAAATAATATACAGTTACTTTTATTATCATTTTTAGATTCTTAGTGAAGCGAGGAATGTATTGGTTTTACCATGATGTGAGTTTTTTTTTTGTGTCTGTATACACGATTTTGATCAAAAAGATTGCTCCAATCATCACAATCACAGGAGGATTTTTTGTCGGTATTCGTGTCTATAGTTAGTACATACTTTGTATATACTTTGTAGAGTTCATTTTGAGTTTTTCAAGTTTTCCATAATATTGAGAAAATCATTAAAAAATAACAAAATAAAATAATTAACTAATATCGAGATTCGTTTCCTGCACTGTCTATAGTATTTTGTCTTGTACTATTTCATATTAGACTATACTGTACTGTATTAGAGAGTACTTGCATTAATATTTTTCAAAAATTTTTTAATTCACAAACTATTTTAATGAAATCGATGCTAATTTTATTGGCACTTGAAAATATATCCTAATAGTAACACTGATGGATAAAAATAACAATGCCATTAACTTACCTATATGCGTAGAGACTTTTTTTTTATATACAAATTAAAAGTTCTACTTAACTCATTACAAAATGTCAATCATTTTTAGAACTATTAATTAATTCACCTATTTCACTTGGAATTATTTTTCCTAAAATAATGGTCTAATGATTTCTAGTTCAAAAGACGTATATTGCAAAATCATTCACCCATGCCCCACCGTAAAATTTCATCCAACCTAGGTGGTAATATTTAAAATAGTTACCTCCGGCATCAACTTTTGAGATAACTACCGTTTTAAATCCACCACTGTCTTTGGTCTATCTCAAGTTTTTTGAACGACAATCTGATAAAATATGCTTTATACGTATTGATTTGCTGAAAAATAAAAACAGTCGAGTCACAGCGATTGCACTAGAGCTGCCGGTGTGTTTTTTGCGTTTTACTGTCATGTCGGTTGAGCCGTTACAATGGCGGCACACACACCTTACATTTGTCGGTCTATCGTTAGCGTGAGTCCTAATTTAATTTGTAGTTGTATATGGTGGCAGTGAGTATAGAGATATACATACAATAATATGATGAGCTGAAATATTCCGTTCGCGGTGGTTTAATAATTATATTTATTTAATTTTTTTTCTTAAGTGGCCAATATTGTGTGCCGCTTCAGATGCCGCCGAGTAAAAGGATTGATTCCTTGCGGCAGATAACGCGCGCGCTGTTCCCAAGGCTGATTCCCTGTGTACGTAAGAAAGCTTCTGATTAGCCCGCGCGGTTGTTTTTATTTAATGACACGGTACACTTATTGCAATGTACGAAGACATATTACCTCACACATTATTAGAATATATATAATACTTATCTTTGCTATGATTGCTATAATAAACGGTTTTATTTCTATTTTTCGCGTTTCGGGTGTTTATACTTAATAAAGCATTATTTCGTTCTCAATTCTTATAATCGTCAGTCTATCCGTCTAATTAAAATAAAACTGACGTTCAACATGACGCGAAAAACGCATACACATGCAGCATGCGTGTATATGATTAATTTTTATTCGTTTTTGGACATCGCGACGACCTTTGGTATAATATAGGGTGGTGTACCATGAAGATTACGATATGTTAATAAAGTTATACGCATTATATTCGAGTTTTATTTTCTCGGTCATTTTTTATTTATCACCTTAAATAAAGTTCTTGAACCAATGAAACACACAAAAAAACAAAATTTAATAGAATTATTTATAACAACCATAATAGGTCGAAATGAAAAAAAATATTCTATCATGGGACATTCTGTATGTATGCTCATAATTTAGTTTCTATGTGAGAGTATAATTCACGTAACTGAGTGAGAGGTTTTAGTTGGACTTCGGGAAACTTATAAAATATACCATGTGCAAATAGATCTTACTATATTTACGCGTAACGCGCACGTCGATCGACGGACGACAAAATCAAATATTTCATCGTTTGATCAATTAATGCAGACCGCATTCAGTCTTCGTAGATATAATTTGTAAGGTTATGATACACACATAAAGTATTAACCAAGAGGCCTTAAACGAATTCTTAAACAAAACATAATGTGTAGGTGTACATTAGTTATGCAATTAAGTCTACGTGTAGAGCGATCTTAATGAGTTCTACCCCTGACATTGATGTCGTCTGTTATTATTATATCTCAACCTTTACGTCATAATGTATTACATATATTATATACGATTCGAATGGGCTACAATATTATTTCTGTAGGCTCTTGTGTCTCGTGATGACTATATTTATACGTTATATTATGTTATATATGTAGACACGTTGTACTTTGTTCTGGCATTATTATAGGTATATTAGTATATATTATTGTGAGTGACAGTATGTATATCAGCGGGTGTTAGTACATAAATACTACGGGGAGGCACTTCATTTCCATAATCGTTCTAAAAGGAATGCGACTGTAAAACAATGATTTCTATTTTGACGTCTGTACTGAACGCAGTAGATATACGTATAATAGCAGGTATCCATTATTATTTCTTATTCGTTTATATTAGGTATACTCTTATTAATACATTTATTAGACGCAGACTTGTCCAACATAAACATATTAATTTGAAAAGATATTCACGGAAGCAATTAAAATATACATAATATATATGTACGTATAATACTATACTTACATATTATATTATTATTATTACTATCATCACGATGCGGCATGATGCAACATAAATATATATATGTGAGTTTAAAAATAAAATGTCTTTCTTATAGTGTATATGAAATGCGTTTTATACGCATATTCTATAAATATAATACTTAGAATACTTAGAACAAGTTTTACTTTTCTATGTTATAAAAAATATCTATCTATTATAATTTATAATATCGAATAAATTAAAATATCAAACGTAAATATATATATATATATATATATATAGAGTTACTTGAATTAATACAATTATTCAAATTATGTGAAGCAATACCAGCAATAACTGAAACGGATGACGGAAATGCTATTACAAATAACTATAGCAATCTACGCGTTGACGGACAATAAGTATCCGTGGTCATGTGTCATGTATAATTAGAATACGTATTGAACCGAGAACGAACACGCGTAAAGATATACAAAAAATCGAGTCTGTAATGGAAGTTTATGTTATTATATAATCGCAAGAGAGACGTTATACTATAAGAGAATACTCTAGTCCATCAGCGCTTTTAAGTGTTAACGTCAACGAAATATTATTGTTAATATTATTTTGATTATTATTGCAGTGCCATGACAGAATAATACTATAACCGCTGTACTAGCACTATACTTTATGGATAGGGACGTATTTATACATGTTTATCGATTGTAAGGTTAGTGAAAAATCGACGTTCTAAATAACTTAAATCACTAGTCTTTGATATTCGTATTTAAATTTTAATACATTTCTCAAATAAAGGTAGGTATGTACTAAAACGGCCGTCAACAAAATAATCATAGAATCTTTGTAGCCGGTTGTTGAGTGTCGTTTTATACAATTAAAAATAGATATCCTGCTGTGGTATAAAGGTTCACAAATTTGTTTTATAAGACAACTGACAAGTATCATAAAAGCCCATATTATTATTGGAATCATAATAATAAAAACATTTTTTTTTTTTTAAATTTTGCCACCTCTTAAAATTTTTTCTGAGTTTGTATATTTAGTGCCTGCATTGAGCACTGACCACGGGACATAGGGTGCGTAAAATATTCGTTGTATTTTCCAACACTACGGCCGTGATGTCGAGGTCATCGAAGATTTTTCGAAATCAGAAATGATTTATAATAGAATTTTAAATATGGATCTAAGAACATAATAATATTATTATTCACGTGCTCACTTCGTCGCGGCGTATAGGCTGAAATTGAATAAAATGAAAAAATCGTATAGTAATAAATAATCATAATGACATTATTATTTTTACATCACTTCGCGAGAACAGAATATTCGAAAATAAAAACATTTTGATGGATCGAAAATATACCGGACGGCAGCCTTTCAAAGGAAGTCGTACTCTACTGACGCTAACGCGTGATATATGACGACGATTTATGGAACTATCCTCCGTATTGTTATTTTTTTTTTTACCGCCACGCAAACACATAGACCAGACGTCATTATAGGGCTAAGTAACGCGCGCGATTATGTTACCGATGAAGTAGTCATTGCTTCTACAAGCATAGGTAGCAGAAGTAAATATTGTTCATTATTTCATGTATTTACGTTAAATTTTATCTGAAAACACATTAAATTTAAAAATAAAATTTACTCGACAAAAAAGGTTGCGCGTTTGCTCTTGATTCTGTATTCAATATTTTAATATATTATATATAAATAATATTGTGTACCGGTTCTATATCTGTTGAGTATTACATTATCTCGTTTTCTCGTGTAAAAGATTAGACCATAGATGTATATTGTGGATTTTATTTCACTTTATTTTGTCTTTTGTGCTTCCCTATACAGATTTTGCTACTGTAGGTTAAGTGAAAATTTGTTTATATCTTTGATAGAACAGATTTGTGCAGGGGTATAGAGGAGGAGAACTATAATAGCTTTTATGGAGTATTTATTTGCTATTTTATTGCCGTGGATATCTATGTGACCGAGGATTCATACATATATACGTTTTGTTTGTTGCAAACGAAGAGAGAAATTAGGTCTTTGATTTTTTTAATATAGTATTAATATATAGTTAATACATTATTTGTAGAATTATTTTTTATTTACTATAACACGTTCATATAGTGATTCTATTATATATATATATATATATATCATATCGTATACCTACGTTGTGTTGTAGTTATATTTTTTTTTTTGCTTTTTGGTGAAGCTAGAAATTTCAAAAGTCTAAAAACCGGCTCTTCAGTAACATAAGGTTGGCACTTCACTCTGCAGTTCTTTGTCGTCCTGGATGTACGAGTATTGTGAAACGACCAGGACAAAATTCAATTGGTCTGCCCGGACCAAGACACCATACGGAATACCGTAATGATGTAGGATTAATGTGTGTCCTTGAAATTAGTTGGTTATAATTATTGCGGACCATGTACGACATTTATTGATACGCGAAGAGCCTTCGCGCTGCGTCATAATACGTAATATCTGCGTGCCCTGCGCGTTTTCATATAATTCAGCCGTAACCGAAGGTAAACACGACATGTGTATCGGGTGTAAGTTTCTCACCGTGCACACGTAAATATGGAACGAAAACAATATCAAAACCAACGAGCATGTATATTTATAATATTACGTTACTGACTTACTGTATGACATCGCGTGCCGATAAGCGAGTTAGTTTTCGAGAATGCCGGCCGAGCTATTTAGCTGACTGCTGGCCGTGTGACGATTCTGAGCAATTCTTCATCGCGTGGTTCGCGTTTTCTATATTATTATAAAAATATAGTGTTTCGGAAAAAAAATGCTATTGAAAAGTGAAACAAGCGAAATAAAAAGCGTATAGCACTTCATAATAATGTTCATTATCGTCGTCCAAGCAGTATCGAATACTGTATATTATAAACTTATTAAGGACAATTAAAATTAATACACTTTCTTATAGATTTAAAAATTCAATTTTTGACATCAGATTATCTGCAGCTACTTATGTGTAATTATTGTATAAGTATTTTATTATATTTTTCGTTTTTGTTCTACCTTATATCGGTGAACCCATCGTGTTAACTTTTAGTTATGGTCGATTGGTTTAAGTTTGGCGAGTGTATAATTTATCACGATGATAATATTATATCTTACCACTATAATACTTTCGAAAAATTCCATAACTTAATTCATGCTGAACACTGGACACGACTATATAGTGATAGAAACTACAATAAATATTGCAGCAGAAATACTGTTGCACAGTGCACGCGTTTACTGTAGTAATTGAATGCAAGTTTAATTCTATACAAATAGGTACCTACGCGCGTACAAGATCTTATGGATTGTCTTCACTGTAATGTCTGTATATGTTGTATAGACAACCTGCAATATAACTTAATAGTTCAACAGTTCAAATAGTCGATTTCGGCTAAGATTATCTGCAAATCAATATATATGCATTAAATATATCAGTATATATGTATATATAGCTGTAAATGTGATTCCGTTATTTTATATATTTCTCGTGCGAGGTGTATAATATATCATTGAGGCAGATTTCAAATAATTATTTTGGCCTATCAATACACACACTATTAAGTATACCACGTCCTCCTTTCAGGCAATAATGCGTTTTCGCATAGAAAAAATAAGTATATATACGTACACATTCTGCAGTGAGGTGTCCTCCCTCTCCCCTTGTCTACCATCGACTCCCGCAAGTGTATAAATATTATTATGTATAATATTTATGCGTATACTGCAGGTACTCGTGTCCCATTGTCTTAGCCTTAGACTCTTAGGTATTCTTGCAAAAGTATGCAGGTATTATATAGATACACCAACAGCATCAGGAAAAGGTTTACAAAAAAAAAAAAAAAAACAATATAAATTACGCAGTTTAGATCGATTAGCATAATATGCGCGCGTGCTACGCTGCTGTGACTCGACGTATGTATATACGCCTATAATATGTTATAACAATAATTCACGCCGGGTAGTTCAGCTTTGGCTGCATTACACATATATTATATACGTATACATATACGATAAAATGTCTATTATATGTACAATGTACATAGTATATACCCCTACATAACGTAACGTTTACACCGCCCACGATGACGACGTGCATGAGCCGTGAATACAGTGCACATAGACCATAGTACTATATATATGCTCCCCCGAGTCAATTTTTCTCACCATACTTTTGAACTGCGACGTATCTGTTTTACAATTTTTTCTGTACTATATAAACGCGTTTTCCAACCGTATATGGTATGCACGACTGCAATGTCGATTAACGTCGAATGCAGCCGTGCACGTTCAATTTTTCGTATTCTATTCATACTAAATTATCCACAACTGACTAGGTATATACTCAAAAAAATCATGTCATTCAAAATCTGGCATCTGTTATTATAGGTACCTGAAAATCTCTCCAGATGCTTGATGGTGTCGAGAAATTTTATGAGCTTTATTTGGTAACAAAATTATATTTTAATATATGTCGATGTTCTTAAGCCTAACGCTGTATTTTTTAGATAAATTGAAGTTAATTGAATCGACATTTTCTAATATATAAACAGCTTATTTATGAGCATAAATTTAATGAAGTACTGTGAACATTTTAATTCGTTTAAATTGAGGTATCAAATAAACCGAAAAAAAATTCTTGTGATAGGTATGCTATGAGATTTTAACTTTTTATTGGATCTGCCCCAATATAAAACGCAGTATATTTTCAAACCTTATCTGTTCAAATATGAATATGATTTTATACAACACACTTTGAAACGTCGTCGTGGTATGCACTTAACGTTTTGAGCTACACAAATTGCGTCGTAGTAAACTTAGTTGTAGGACCGGATCGATGTGTTTTTACGATGCGTGTACGCAATGATGATATTGTCGGCCGACGGAGGTATACACGGTACTGTGTAAACTCATGACGTATACGTAGCAATAACATGATGTACAAAATGCTGTATGATTTTATTGTATAAAATTATATATACGCGTATACGATGTCGCCGTGGGCAGTTACATTTTATCTGCGTATACAATATAGTATAATATATTAATATATATGTGTATAATACGTGCGCACATTCATACCTCGTAAAACAATAGAGACGCGCGACTGACAAGTTTTGAAAATTACATCGTTTTTTCATTTTTGAAAAGCTGTATTCTTACCACTATATATAGTTTTAATAATATCTTAACGCGTACGAGTTTAAGTCTCCATTCGTCGTTATAACACGCAGTTGTATCATAGATATGAGTGATTTTTTAAGCATGCCCACGTATTTTTCAAATTTTTATGATCCATATTATAATAAATGTGAACTATGAGACTATAGTTACCCATAAAGAGATATTTTTACCTCTTAAGGTGTATTCTATGACAATATATTAATTTTATAATTTTATATTTATACCTACTTCTTTTTTAAATTGTTTTGTTATACGAGAACATTAAATTAAAAATATACTTAACAGGTATACTCTTTTACTGCGTCGTGAAAATAATGGATATATAACAATAAATTTAGTATAATGATTAAATCATAATAGCGATTAGCTACCTACCTTAGTATTTTTTCACCATTTATATCATAATATATTAATTATATGATTTAAGTTATTTAGTTGAACAACCCTAATGAATCAATACATTATTTTGTTTTATGGTTATATTTAATATCATATGTATATAATATATGTATTCTATTTTGTGTCGAACAATGCGAGCTCGTGCCACCAACGTAATGCATATTATTATGTGGTGGTAGGTATATAGTATACAGTACAACAATATCATCATAATTTATTATATTATACGCGTTGGTGTAACGTGGTAGAATGTGTTATAATTACAATCGGGAATCGTTAATCGTGTCTTAGTGTTTTGTATTGTATAATATTCATTTTATCTATATGGTCTTCGGTAGTGTAATTAATTTCGTTTGACTATATATTATGCGCGCTGGCGCGCTGTACACGATGCTGTGCGTATATGCGTTTAAACGATAATAAATAGTAATCTATCGAACAGATATTATTATTATAGGTATAACCGATGTGTAGTTTTATCATTAAAAACGAGTTTCAAGTGCGTAAATTTTATTGTTTTCGCCCGACGACGACAATAATTCACCGAGCACGTAGGCCTGTATCATGTGGTTTGTGCAGACCGAATTCGCTGAAGGTATATATAAATAGGTAGGTATGCGTAAAGAGAAAAAGAGAATAAAACACTCAGGATCATCAAATCACGTACGACAACGGCGTTCGCTCTGTGGAGACTTGAACCAAGAGTGAGAGAGAGAGATTGAGAGAGTGAGAGAACGGCTGATTAAGCTCATTATATATCGAATTGCTCGTTTAAACGTTCTGATAAATAATTACGGTTCGCGCGCGGAATGGCGATTGTTAAACTTGGTGTGTATCGACGTATACCAACACGTGGTATTGTACATGCGAAGGGGGGAAAAATAAGAAAAAAATAAAAGTTTCTCGTAAATATGCGCTTAGTATATATTTTACATTAACACGATATACAATATATAAACAAGACACGTTCGCGCTCGTATAGCGTATACATATACGTATAAAGGTATATTATGTTATATGGTATAGTATATAAATGTGTGAACTAGTCTACAGAGGTGCGCGCGCATACATTCCTTGGACAAACTTATATAATATTATTATAATGTATCGTATATTAATGTGTGCATGTGTGTGTACTTATACATTGTGTTTGCGGAGACTTGGGGAGAAAATTGCAATTTTTTTCCTCGCTTTTAATTGTGTTAGGGCTCTTCTCGCGCGTATACTTATATACACTCGACGTCAAAACGATAAACAACGAAATGAGACGTTTTGGACCGCGGCCAGAGGGGCGGACCGCGTTCGCCACGCGACGAGCACATTTATATAATATGTACCTATTACATATAATATTATATATTATTGTTATACATATATATATATACTTCCTCATGCTGTAATAATATGTCCTGCGATCACGCGGGCACGAATGTATGGCGATCGTCGCCCACCGCACACAATGGAAATCCCTCGTAACGCACACTTGCTTAACGTACGTACAAGTATTATATATATATATAGGAGTATGAAGATAAAATATCACGTCAAACGCGAGCGCATATTTTCAAATGCACGCAAAATCTGGCCCCATCGTCGTGCTTCGCACATGTATTTATTTACACACACCTATACGCGGCATATATCACGCATAAATGCGCGTATATTATATCGTTGAATTTGCGCGTTTATTGATTTTTTTTTACTAGATATTTATTTCATTTTCTCGTCGTTTTTTGCTCGTGTGTAAACAGATCACAAAACTCCTATACACAGTATGTAGCCATAAATACTACGTTATACGACGGTATAATATTGTCGGGCGATCGGTATTTTCGATCGATACCGGTCGCGTCTCACGCCTCAAATTATCATGGACTGAAGTGCGGATCGTACGGTTTTTCTTTCAGATTTTTTGTTTTTATTTTTACTTTTTCATCGTGGCTGAAATTGTGCCAAGAGTATTCAGATGATGTTATTGCTCAACGTATGCGATATAAATAGTTATGGCGAGATTCTCATAGGTAGATATACCATACACTGCACATAACAGGCACACGTAAGGAATGACAATTTGTCCCCTATATAAAAACGTATATGTATGATATGTATTCGTAATAGAAGTATACCGTACACTTCCAGAGCTTGGGATAATACTCACTTGGAAGCGTTGTTTGTTATTTTAAATTTCTCCGAACTATATTATTTTAACGCGTTTTGATCGCTTGACGTGTCCGTATATTATTATAGTTATTATTATTCCTAGGCAAGATTTTAATGTATAAGACACGTGAGATAGTTAGTTTTTCATTTGTTTCGTCACGATTTAAATAATAATAATTGCGTATACGCACCTACAAGTATCTAATACCGCTATAGTGGAACGTGCGTGCATGATAATATACGACGCATTGCATTGCACGGGAAAATCTCTTCATTGCAGTAGATCGCTTGGAAAACAGTATCCGTCAGGACTGACATATTCGTGGTAAAAAAACAAGGAAAATGATAAATATACTTAAATAATAACTTAAATATGGTAGACAGAGAAAAAAACGCATGTTCCAAATATCCTTAGGTCCAAGGAAATAACGAGAGGATATCCGATTGCAGACTGCAGAGTGCAGCAGTAGTCATAGTATTCGTCTAACTGTAGATGGCCAGCCATTATTATTGCGTTATGTATTATTACTGAGAAGAAATGATACTTATTACGTAGTTTTATCACGTGAACAATATCACACACTGGTCAAATAAAAACCAATTTCCTGTGCCCAAGATTATATATTATTAAGATTATTACTTATTATACATAATATACTACTTGTATTATGTATTATATAGTCGTGTGTACGTTTCGTGTGTATACGTGTACTATAATATAGTAAAATTTGCCTAGAATTTATTTTTAAGTTTTTTCATATTAATCCATATTTGTTTTATATGATATAAATATACAATATTGAATTTGCAATGAATCAATTTAATTAACATTAAGTGGTAGTTTATTAATGTATGATATAAATTTTAAAAAAATCGTTTCATCGTGAATATATATAATTAAAGTAAATTGTATATTATACCATATGCTTATCATATTACTAATTATATCATTTTGTTTAAAATAAATATTACGTGATTTTAAATATATTATATATCGTTGTAGTAAAATTAATATTTTGGAGTTTGGGAAATCTTTTTTGTGTTTTTCGATGGTTTGAAGACATTGAAGTTATTCTTTTTAATCAATTATCCCTACACCCCTTTGATTATTACCCATCTACCTCATAATATGTATATTATTAATTTTTTTTTCACATCCATTAATATACTTATTCTATTTTATTTTTCAGGTGAGTTTTGAAAAAGTCGTATGTTGAAAAATTTTCAAAAACGCGTATATTGTCCGGAAATCTTGGGCGAATAGGCTGAGAATCCGAGCGGTATGTAGATCACTTGTGAATAGCTTTGGACATGTCAACATATTATATTCATACATTCATGCTAGTGGTATGTGCTTGTACAACGGGTAGATGCATGATACGGGTAGGCAAGGTGATTTTATTGTAGATGCTGCGGCGTCGGGGCAGCGGTAACGGTATACCGACGGTCACGTACCTCCATTTTTGGATGTATATCATTGTTACATAACGAGAATTTCTTTTTTTTCCTCGTGTACATCTTTTCGGGTTTAAATCATCGTTACACGGTCACGGACGTAATGAAATAAAATATAATATAATAATATCATGTGCAAGAGACCCGGGGAGGCAGGCGGCCGGGCCTGATGTGTAATTTAACCTTCGAAGCCACAACAATATATACACATAGCCGGCTCAACTCGCACTAGCGTCCATCCGCTGCAACATAATGTACGTAATAGTGCATAGGTACCTATATATATATATAGGTATATTATAATATGTATAGAAACGACCGTAATGATGCGCTATCATCAATGCGTCGAGAGCATTACATTATTATATGCGTATATATCAATAATTTTGCGTACAGGAGCTGCATGTGTATTATCATAACGCGTGTAGGTAAATAATATGTAATATCATCGTGTTAATGACGTATTATATACGTGAGTAACCTTTTGGAAAATCGCGTCTTTCCGTAAATGCTTAATACCTCACCTGATTTTTTATACATAAGTATTAACTTATTTATAAAGAAGCAGTTCTACTAGTGCAATTACGAGAATATTGCACAGGTAGAATACTATGATGTACCGTAAAACAATAGCATTATATGTACTGGATTGCTTCACGCTATTCGTATAAATTATAATTTTTATTTGTTATCGTTTCTGATCGAATGCACTCGAATTGATGTGTTTACGATATCCCAAGAATAGACAATGAATATAATTAGTTCAGATTATGTCCATATATTCGTGGGATACTCTGTTTATTGACTTCATGGTGGGATTTTTATTTAAATGTGAACATTTTTTCCTGCGGGCTGTATAGTACCGAAATCCGCACCAACTTACGTAGCAATTTTTTAGACCAAAAATCGGATAACACGCGTGTGGTTTTCAATTCTCTCGGCCGTATAGTTTCTTAAAACGTAAGCCCGTTTGTTTTATCAACATTTTTAAAACCAATTATCTACACGAATATTATTTTATTCTTCAATATCCAAGCGTAGATTTTTAAAAATAGTTTTGGATAAAATTATATGTTTTTAAACCACGTTATTTCTTTTTGTCTTTTAAAGTGAAATATTTGACGAGAACTGCTTGTTATTGTTATATATTTTGATAAGGTATGTTCAATAACGACTACAGTATAATATTACATACTGTCCTTCGCTAAGAATTGTTTACACAATGTAAAGGACTTACATACATGTATACACTGCTTTCTATTATTCCGAATGTCATCGTGGTTACTGTATAACTGACTTCGATTGTTACTTCAGCACCATCGGGCATGCGTGTGTTGAAAATAATTTGCGCGCCACTCTAATAATTAATATTTAGAAATGATTTTTTAAAAATAAAAATAAATAATACACATTTTTTCTCATGCGAAATCGTAAAAATAACAAGAGAAATCGAAAATAATAAAATAATCTAATATTGAATTAGGTAACGATTCCTTTTTCAGGGAAAATTTGATTCCAATCGCCGTTTAATCGACTATCGGACGAGAAAAATGCCGGCGCATCTGGTAAAACAATAATATGGTATAATATAACTAAATGATAAATCACACACAATAATAATATTATATTATTATATTATGAATACAGATATCGGAATATAGGCGATGTAATATTCCGTCGCCTGCCGTTACGGCCACTGTTGCAGCTCATTAAGCGCTCTCGGCAATATATACACCCATATATTGTATTGTACCATTTGTACCTACTATTGTTAATAGAGTCACTTAGTCACCCGTGGTTGTCTTCATATATAAACTATTAATTACCACGCCGCGCGGACACAATAATGCACTTGTACAGGTGTCGTCGTATCGATATATGCATATCGGCTCTCCATGTGTAGGTACATGAGTCTATTAACACCGCTGTGCACTAAATAATTATAGGGGGTCATCAGTCCGATACATTTGAACTTTTCCCACAGGTACATGCGTTCGGGATGCGTATCGTTTTGTATCTTCTTGCACTAATTTAGTTTTAAAATCGTCTCGCGCAATCTGTAATCTATACGTATAAATGTCTATGTCGAATACATTGAAAGATTTAGAAAAAATCATGCACAGTATGCTGTATATGTTTGTGTGAGTACATAGAGATGCCTTGAGTATGATAACACGTAAATGTACATATATTATTAGATATTTATAAATACGAGAAATCCAGCGCAAGGTTATTGCTTGCATAACTGTTAGTATATATGTATTATTACAATATATAGTTACGTACTTTGGCTTTTCAACGCCTCGCGGTTTGATAGATCATAATTTTTCACCGACTGTACGCGCGTGTTGTATCGCCGTGAGATTCTATTTACAAATATGCCTAGTATAAAATTATAATATAATATTTGTAACAAACGTGATTCATCGATAAATATAAAAGATCGTTTGCCAAAGCGAGCGTGATAAATAATATTTTAAAAATTTTCGATATATATATATTATTACTGGCGCAGCACATCTCGACAATACACGGTGGAACCACTGTACGTTAAATTCGATTGCAAGGTTTTTAGAAATCGACGGCTGTTTTTCAGGGTCTGCATGATACGTTTATACACGCCGGACGCGTTATTTCCGAGATGAACATTTTTATCGATGGAATGCACTATAATACTATATGATATATGAGCGTACAAAAAGATGATTTTATTTACATTTTTATTTATTTATAGGTGTGAACCCTGTTAAAAAATCAGTGCATTTGGTGGTAATATAAAGAATATTGTATTGGTTTAAGACAGAAAAATAAAATATTGAGGTTTGTTCATGTATGTATAGTTGATAAGATGATAGAATTAATTGAGTATGTAGAAAACCGGATAAATAAATGAAATTCGGAACTGTGTGTAAAGTAGATGATTGAGGAATATGAAATATGGAATGTGAGCTCGTGGAGTTAAAAGATAATACTTGAATACTCGATAGGAATTCCAGGGAAGTTTCCGCTTAAATGGAAGAGTTGAAGGCAAGGAATAACATTTGCTGCGATTAGATTGGTTAAATATCTAATTTGATACAAAGAATTAAAAAATAATCACGAGAAGGACAATAAAATATATAGTTAACTATAAAACATGCAAATTCGAGGAAATATACATTTTTATTGAATAAATAATACAATCGAAACGCTGGCGATATTATACCGTTGGTTCTCGTTGCAGCGTAGGTTTAAATGATACTGTACTCGGTACACCCAGCGGAAAATTGAATTTTTAATTTTTTTTTCGCTTCTCAAAGTCTAGCATACACTCACGGTTCCGTAGTTATCGTGTTTTGATTAAGTTTTATTTGCGGTAGATTACTGCGCTCTACGTAATGCACTTACTTCCGTGGGCGCGGTGTACTATACGCAAGTAGGTATATACATAATAATATTATATTATGCACTTGTAACTGAAACCCACCCATATCTGCAGTCCTACCCGTGGTGGGCTTGTAAAATACGCCGAAATCAATTGCGGTGTCCATTTGACCACAATGCGCTAGAGATATAATGTTTTCTGCACGCAGTCCGATTCTTCCCGCAAAATTATACACTGTACAGGCGGTCCGGAACAAAATTAAATTCCACGCCCAGTAGTCGCGGACAATGCGAAATAAAATTCTCCGTGTTGTGTACGTTTTTATATTACCGCGGACTGCGGACATGAGCATTACATGTTTACGTTGTTTTTTCGATACAATTCCGCGAGCCTTGCTCCTTATACCATCACTCTGTATTAGTTTACGTGCATATACAGGATCGCCATTGGGTGGCTGTTTTTTTCATGTGTATCCAAGTCATCAAATACAACCACATACTGACTTATTATAATATATAATTACAGATTATTTGTGTTAATAATAAAAGTTCAAGGTTACAGTATATCACGATAAAAACTACATTAAACTAACGGTTCTCGTTTGACTGTTATAAGTTGTAGATCACTAAAACAAATAAATAAAAGTGTTGCGTATCTATAATACTCATTTAAATCTCGCAAATGATTTTGGATCACGTCGATTTCACATAACTTTTCTGCAGTGCATTTTTATATATTTCCGAAACCACCTAGGTTTAATATTGGGTGATTAATTCTAATCTTCTTGTATGTAAGTTTACATATTATCCTAAACCCTATGCTGATCTTTATTTTATTATAATATTATGTCGTTTGCAAGCGCAAATAACACGGTCGATGATTAAACTGTTTTGAATTTTTAGTTATACAATTATTTCTAAATAACGATGATAATAACAATAAATTATTTGGTCGCGCGTGAGTAGTAAATACACGCTGGCTATTAAAAGTAGGCTACCTTGTACATACTGCTGCGGGGACGACGTGCGTACCTCTACGTGTACGTATTTGATTAGGTATTCAGTTGTTGATCTATTTATATTGATTGCTGCTGGCTAAAACGGACTTAACGTATGCGCCTGACTCCCGGACAAGCCAAGGTCCTTTACGTGGATAACTCGACTATGATACGCGTGGTTGTGGTGCTATAGGTTGCAAACAATCATTATTATCGTTATATTATTACTATTATTATTACTGTTACCATTATTACCATTACTATTATGAAATGCAACAGTCGTTTAATAATTCCACCGGGGTCGTGTGTTATACATTTCGTGACGATCGTTTCCGACTACGGGGGCTTATTACTATATACTATTATATTTGTGCTGCAATATCCAGAGTATATATCTAATTTCTTGTATATTATAATGATCACGGTGCCACCATCGTCGCTTCCACGGCTTCCTTCGACACGTGAGTGTTTTGCAAATATTATGTCGTAAAAGTTATATCGAACATGGGATAAAGAGGGGATTAGATGGGCATGTCCCCCACCATTAGTCTAAAGCTTTTGGTTAATAGACTAGAACATTTTTAGTGGTCATTTAAAACTCTTATGTGTAATTTCAAACCTAAAGTAGGTGAATAATGGGAGAAAAAAGACTTGGATATTTTAAAGAAATTTCTTTAAACAACTATAACAAACATAAAGAATGCTTAACACATGATTTTTTAAAAAAAAGTTTGGAAAGAAAATTTCGTATAAAACAACTATTTTACAATTGCTTATATATTATATAATATATAAATTGTTACTTTTCATATTATATGTATAAAAATATTTTGAATTTTATATTATCTTAGTGTCTATTATATTCTCAAATTAATACAATTTATCTACCATAATATACGTACTAGTAATTACATTCCTTTATAACAATATAATTATATTTAATATTGCTTTAAAAAATGTTGAGTCCCATTCAATACTAAGTCCTAGATTCGCATCTTCATTCGGAAACGACAAACATTTACAACAGGTCATCACGTGGTTGTTAAACATCACGTTTGGAGGATGCACATTTCGTAAGGGCGCGCCGAAAGGCATTTTTAATTGCGTCGAGGGTGGAAATGTGACCAATAATTACACTCGACTTTCGAAAATTCAGCTCAGGTGGCATTAAAAAAAAAAAGTTGACTCGATTCAGATTTTGGTGAATGGATCTGAAATGTTTGTAATTAATAGTTTTTAATAATTCGTTATTAATAATGACATTATGTATATTTTCGTGTCCTGGTGCTTAAGTTTTTTCTGTTTTCTTCTCCCTCGGGAAAGGATTGCGATTATTTTCTTATATATATATATATATTCCTGTTTCTTACGACTGGGCTAATCGTGGACTCTAAATGTCTACTACTTTTACCATGTTTCGATTATGATCGTGTGTTGTACAACTACACTATATTAGTACCTATACCTATCTACCTATTTTCCACTCTTTTATTTCCCTCACGATTGTATTAAATATTCGTTTTGCAATTTCAAATTGCTATGCCGCGGTAATATCACGACACGTGATTAATGAGTTAAAATTGTTAATCACACGTGTCATGCGCGTGCGTATACGTAGGTATTATAGTAAACGCACAAAGCATTTTGTCGAGTAATATTAAATTAGATTATATTTCAGTGTCAATAATATACTTACATGTACATAATATGCGCGTGGAAATCTTATGTGCGAATAAAGGGGATCACGCGGAAGTTTATGATGCAGCCGACCACGACGTGTGTTGTTATTATTATTAAAACCGTAGAAAACATAATATACCGCGTTATCCCCGGGGTACAGTGTGCGTGGACTGCTATACGAGGTCGCGGTGATAATATTATTTGGTTTATTGAAATTTTTGTACGTGACGCGTTCTTGTTCTTCGGGTGCTGTGTGCATACGTATATTATATTAAACTTCGATTAAGGGAACGGTATCGCAAGGAAACAAAATGTATTCATCAATGTGCTTGTGATATTATGATCTGCACGTGCACATCAGAATGACGCGAATAACATAAATAAAAAATAAAATGTTTGGGTATGCTGCAGTGCATTTATATACCTAATAATATAATACGATCGAACGGTTGACGGGTTTTTTGAAAAAAAAAAAAAAAAAATGAAAAATAACGAGTAAAATATAGTACCTATCTTATTGATTTAACGGCTACCGGCGACTAACCTATTTTAAATAGGATGAAGACTTGACATCGAATTGATTTGTTTTTGTGAAATCGTGTTTACCTACATAATATCATCGGCTATTGTGGTGCGATGATGCAATACATATTAGTAATATATAACTATGCTTGAGGGGATAAGAACCATAGTTTTCTATATCTATCACACATCAGGTAATATAGGGATTTAAAAGTCTTGTAATTCCAATCTATTGATTCGTTAAAGATATTGAAAACTGACTTAAATTCATCGTATAGTCCATATTTTAGATCGAGTTCACCATTTAATTGATTTAGTCTGTTAACGTTTTACAAAATAGAATCTAACGAATTGGGAACATAATAATCAACAAAAGTTAATTTATTGGTTCGTATTGAGTACAACTACAACATTTAAAACATGTTGATCTAACTTTACGATGAATTCAAATCAGTTATCATTTTCTTATATCACATCAATATAGATCGTTAGTTAGATGGTTATAGGTCGTGTTACGTTAGAAATAGAAAACGTCTAAAATCCTATACATTATGCCTATGCGTGCAAAATAGACAAGATTATTGCGAATTTGCGATCCTATTATAATATAGGTCCTATACTTGCACGCTCTGCACAGCGTACGCTTATAATAATAACAACAAGTAATAACCCTATAAAAGTAATATAATATTATCACATGGTCAACGACGACACTGGTGTATTCGTTTTCTATAAACAATTTTCTCGTGTACACATATAATGTCAACAAGACCAACTGACGGGCAATAACATTAATATACAACTATAATGCGTGAGCGTTTATGTATTATACATAATATAATATACCATCTATACACATGCGCGTATTGTGCAAAATGTGTAAACGTAATATTATAAATATAGTTAAATATAGTATATGTGCGAGAAACGCGATGCTACATATCTGCTCGTGAAAATAAATAAATAAAAAATAAACGTTGTATTTTACTACGATGAAAATCAATTTATTGTGCCTTATTATATATATAAAGGAAGGCTAGTGAAATATGATTTTATTTTTATTCCATTTCGCTAGACGGGACCGGAATAATAATAATAATATGATACTGTGATATTGTGGAAAATCGCATCTGACTGACGACGATGTTATACGATGGGCAACGCATGTAATGCGATACCTTTGCGTTATTTCCGCGGTTCAATGTGCACAGTTACAATTTGTCAGATATATTATTAAATCTATCATTATTATTATTATTATGTGAACTATTTTTATCTCATTATTATTATTATTATTAAATAACTTTCAACAACACGACGATAATTTATAATATAGGATCTCCAACTACGTGAAAGTATTCTAGGGGCTCTGCTGACACTTAAAAATGTTTATTATTAGTTCAATAATTGTTAAATGTATGTATAGATTGTATAAACAGGCATGCGTATACAATTTTCTTCCATATCAAACGTTCAAATATTGAAATAGACACTGTTGAATGAAAAAAAAAAATCAATAACGATATTCACTTAATAACTTATATAAATCCCTTGACTTAAGTACCTACATCATTTTTTTTTTTTAAACTAAATATTTACTATCTATGTGACATCGGAGTATTGAAAAGGAATAATATTAAAAGAGAATTATCGATATTTAATTTTTATGAGCTGTGGTTTGAAATCGGCGTTCATGATTTTTTTTTAGGGTTTGGGCTGTGTTAGAGTAGCTACATGGATCATTTTATTATGCGTCTTAAAGAGACTAACAGAGGACAAAAAAGTTTGAGGACCGCTGGAAAATATTATATAATATAACTATATTTAGGCAGGCATAGAGCAGAGGTGCAGATAGTCTGTAGTACCACTCGCGGCATCGCATTCCTGACAAGGACGGGTCGCGGTGAAACGAACGCTGCGAGCAACCGGTTCGCGCGTGAAAAACGAAATAAAAGAACGGAAAAAATCAAAACATACGTGTGGGGACGATGACGCGTGTCTAGAAAAAGACGACGATGTTGTATAGTAGATGTGGATGCGTAGAGGACTGAGAAGCGACGAGGTCCGGTTTGTTGTTTCGTACGGTTATACAATAATATATATTATGTTTCGTTTCCTCTCGGATGGACGATTGCTAAGTATATATTATAGTATATAAAACCTGTACGCGCGTACCTGCCACCACCGGCAGTAGATACCTGTTGTGTGTGTGTAGTATTACATACAAAACAGAAAATATATAATAGTAATGACCGACCGAGGGGGGCATCACGCTTGGTGGTACCTACCTATACACTTGACTTGGTACACGGTCGGCTGTCGTCGCACTTGCACTGCAGTAGCTGCAGCGTGCACATCATCAGACTTTTGTCCATCATAAACGTATATTATTATGTATTGACGTATTGTAATATGGCTGGTACTTGTGCGCAGGTATAATGCATGAAAACCAAAATTATAATTATAACTTTCAAATCTATTTACCATCATCATCGAATAATTATGATTTGCAAGGATTATTGGGTGTGTCAACTACGGGTGAAAGTTGGGGGTGGGGGATTTGCAAATTCTAAAATTGCGCTAACAAATAATCTTACATATAGAGATGGGTACGAAAACTTTTTGTAAAATTCGATGAACCTCGGCGGTCGTCTTGCTCATTATCGGTATACGTGCGATGTAGTCCCCGTTAATCATCGTATACACTCTTGTCCTGTATGCTATATCTTTCACGCATATAATATATAATTAGGTACGTATCCATATTTATCACATACATATATATTCTGGATTATCGAACGCGCATGCTTAGACCTAAGAGTCATAATTCAACAGTACATCCTCGAAAACCACGAACCGAGGTCGTAATCCATATGACTTAAACAGCCTCTTGTATTATTCTTATGTGTATATAGGTACGTTTTTTACGTGCGTGGACGTGTTTGTATTCAAAAATGACGTGCAGTTTCGGCCATGGGCATCGCCCATTTGCGCCAAAATAAAAAAGGTATGTTTTTTTCAATAGCCCATTATGCCAAATTTACCTGCGTAAACATTTTAAATTAACGACTTGGTTAATTCTTATATTTTAAAGATGTATTTAAAACGTATGTCTGTAACGTATAATAAAGTTTATTTTATAAGCCTATAGATTTTAAAGCTTTGTATATTATTGCATCGAAAGATAAATAAACAAGTTTTATATTAGTTTTATTAGGTTGTACGATATATAAGTACTTCATTATCGTCAAAAGAACGATTGCAGTTTGATTTCATCAGACATTCATTACGTTACACTAAATATTAATTATTTGAATTATAAATTAAAAGAATAGAGTTCATGACAAGCTCAAAAGGGAAGTTTATTGTTTAGACCAAAATATGTTACTGCTGATTGTGAATTAGCAATACATCTCGCTGTGAAATCAGTATGGCCATTATCCGAAATTATAGTTATATAAATTATAATTATATCGTTTTCACTTGACTCAAGCTTGGTACAGGAAAATTTAATCACTAGGGTTAATTTCAGCTTATAAGGATAACAAGTAGTTAAAATTTACATTTAGCTTAACTTTTCTCGATCCAAATGAAGTTTCCGATTATTTTGTTGACGATTTTATGCCTGAAATTCTTGATGATCCAAAATACCGAGAATATGCAGATTATTTAGTAGATAACTACATTGGAGAAAATGCCAATTTCGCTCCAAACATTTGGGCAGCGTTTACAGCTGATTTATCTAGAACCACCAATAACTGTGAATCTTTTCACTCTCACTTTAATGAACAATTTTATAAATCGCATCCTAATATTTTTACATTTTTAGAAATTTTAATTAAAACAGTATAAACAGATATTTATATTAAAATCAACAGTTGTGTTAAAAATATACCCAACCCTTGGAAAAATTCACAAGTTAAAACCAGGTTAAAAAACAGAAATTATAAAAACAAAAAAATTAACGTGTTATGAATATATGCAAATAGTTGCCTTTAATTACAATAAAGATTAGGAAGATATTATAAAAAAATCTTGTTATTGACTATAATTTGATTAAAAAAAATTGTATTTTGATTATTATTAGAAAAAGAAAGATTGTAAAAAAAAATAGTTAGTTACTACTTGTTGATTATTATTACCTATATAATATAATTTTCGAAGAAATGTGTACTTATACTAATTATTTATTATTGTTTTATTATGTATGTTTTATATTGTATTTATTATTGTTTTGAAAAATGTCTATTAAAAACAATTTGTATTATTTCTGATTATTGTTTCAAAAAAATGTGTATTATACAGCTGTAAATTGTATTATTTATTATTATTTGAAATATAAGAAATTATAAGAATAAACCAAGTCGTTAATTCAAAATGTTTACGCAGATAAATTTGGTGCAAATGGACTATTAGAAAAAACATACCTTTTTTATTTTGGCGCAAATGGGCTATACCCAAAATGGAGCATGGACCAATTGCGCCTAAAACAAAATTTTTATTCTAGGGTCAATATACCAATTGCGCTGCATATATTTTAGGGTTAGTGTACCAATTGCGCTGCATATATTTTAAGGTTAGTGTACCAATTGCACTCTTTATATTTTACGGTCAATATACCAATTTAATATATTTTATAACA
>JAIPRK010001726.1:0-45756 GCA_025469195.1 Chaitophorus viminalis
TATAATATAATATATATATATATATATATATATATATATATATATATATTATGTAGGTATTTACACGTGCGCGCGTGTGTTTGCGAACGGTTTTATAGCGAAATAAAGTCGATACACGCGTCTGCTGGCCGTGTAATATAATATTATTATTAGACGACGAAGAAAAATAGGTGCAAAATTCGAATTGTTTTTAGGAAAATATTTATACGTGCATGTGTTTGTATATACATCGTTTCCAAGGTGCAATACATATGATGTTATTATAAGTATGCGCATGTATTATATTACTCGGTACTCTGCAAAAAGCTTCCTTTTATTTGTCAGCGCTCGTCATTGTCGTCGACGCGCCCGGGTAACAATAATAATAATAACGATGATGATCTCGCGGTCGTAATTTTCGTCCACTCAACACGGCGGAGTGATGACGTGCCTCAACAATAGTATACGCACGAAGTCATTGTTATTATAAAAAACGACGTAAAGTATTACGTAGTACTCAAAATGCTGGTTTTGTCAGTTTATATATCCGAGTTGACGCGTCACGCGCTGCTACAGGGGGCTGTTTTGCGGAATACTCGTTTTTTTTTCCCTCCGCTAACTTTGCGCTTGTGGGGGAAAAAATAATAATAATAAATAAGAAAAAAGAAACTATTTAACCGTTGTGCTAACTTCATCTCGAAAACGATCGAAAATTTACCTCTCGACCGACAGCTTTCATTATAAACCCTATTCTTCGGTTCCACTTGAAAACTTTCCGAAGGCATCAGAAAAAAAATAAATAACAAATAAATGTAAAAACCGTTCCATAATTTATTTCTCCTTTTTTCTTTTGTGCCATATCGTAAGTTGTCTTAGGTTTTTGTTTTCATGGAGTTTTCACGCATAATAATTTTAAGTCAGCAATGGGTATTTGTATTTAAAGCTGAAATAACAATACCTACCCCTTTTCATCGATTTCAATAAAAAAATAATAAAAAGTATTCCTATGATAGCAAAATTAATTCTAAAGGAAAATATTCTGTGTTCCGATGAATTATTAACTTTTCATTTAATATTATTAATAATGTGTATACTCACAATATATTTTTGTACATAATTAAAATTTAACTATAATTTTTATACTATAAAACGATTGTGTGCAAAATTAAAAATTAAAAATTAATAAAATACTATGAAAACGTAAATAAATAAATAATATTACACAGGAACCTAATACACATATTTAAAAATATTTATATCAAAATAATACAAAAGTTCGAAGATGAATAAATTGTTTTGCTTTCGTTAGAAATCATAAACAATGATTTGAAGGTAAAAACATTATATATTTTTTAAACAAAAATAGTGTGTGAAAAAAATGTAGTAAACCGAATGTCCGAATGTATTAAATAAAAAATAAAAATGTATGGGTTTCTCTTTATATTTACATAAATTTTATTACAACTTTAATGTAACGTAAAAATGACAACGGTGATGACGATTACACTGTAGACCTTCAAAACTTCTTATTCAAAACCCAATTAAACCCTTTAAGGATAATTCTCTATTTTTATTTTTATTTAAAACCAATTATATTCAATGACATTGATGTCATCCATTTTCTTTTATTTAAAATGTAATTATATATACTGTACACGCATAAATACTGCACACAAAGTGCAATTTGCCCGTCAGTAGATTTTAATAAAACCGGATCTCCCCACTTGTATAATATCATTATCGGTCTTGTTATAATTATCATATGATGCATGTTTATCCGGTTAGAATTAATGACCCGTTAATTGGTTATTCAGGACTAAAGTTTGTCCATACATACATACATGCGTGCAATAGTATGACGTGTATTTAACACTAAACAGTCGATTCTCACGATAACTCAACAACAAATTGCCATTTACGGGCAGAATGATCGCATTAATTCCATGAGTAAGTCATACACTATTTTCAGCTGATTATTTAAGTCTTTATTTTCATTATATCAAGACGTGTAAAATATGATATGTAATTTTGCTATTGGCGGTAAGTGTAATAATCAGATATTTTATTGAAAAACTATAATATACACCATAGTACATATAAATATACATTACTTTGTATTTATCGTTTTTCGCGTAAAATTTACTATTTTCTGCATCTACGTTTGCCTACGACGACATGTCGATAAAATTCTTGCTAATCGTATAGCATGGTGTTCTCATTAGGGGTAGCGTAATAGGATAATACTCGAAGATTTTCCAGTTTGCGTTACATAGCGATATTGTTAACGTCACCGTTGCTGCAGCAGACGCGAGTGTTTTCGAATCCGTGACTTCGTGTGCATGGTTAACATTTAGTTGCTATAAAATCGGTACCTACATACATATGCCCACTGTATACGATGGCAGATATAGGTACCCATGGTGTACAGTTCCGTCTTTCGGCAAACGATTTAGAGGATTAAAAAATAATATCCCGCGCCGTGCAAGTATAAACCAAAAGATATATGTTTTGCGTGGGGAAACGGGGTATTGGCACATGAGCGATATATGGGAGAAAATACTGTACCCACCAATGTTAATTGTATACTCGTCCATCGCGTGAAGGGTAGTATTATATGTTATATATATATATAGTGAAAATCATCTAAACTCATGTGCCCAACACAAATTTTTCGGTCGATTGACCATCGGAGTTATATTGCCGTCTCCTCGCCGCTCCCGTCGTTTCACGCGGTGCCGTCTGATTGTGGACTTCGAATGGCTTCACCTACTATCTCCGCAAACGTGCTTCCGGAAATACACCCTTACCCGTACCCCGGTACCTATATACGCATAACACGAACACAACGACGGGCCGGCCTCGTCTTAACTTTATCTTTTAAAATGCACACACACACGCGGGCTATTGAATATATAGTATAAACTCTTGTATTATACGGTCACCGGGATAACAGACGTTCAATTTGGTTAAGTACCCGATATAGCCTGTGTGCTACATATATACACCCCGAGCCGGGAGGAGACCATCACCGTGGGTTGTATTCATGAATGTTTCATTTTATATCTACAGTTCCCCTCACTTTCCTTTATAGCCGTACGCGTTTTAGTATAATAGATAGATCTATGTATTATATTACTATTATCATTATTACTATGTTACGCATACACCCGTCCGCGTCCGCGGGATTAATGACGAGGATTCACCGCATTACATATAATACATATTACATGTACGAAACACTAACGCCCACGTGAGAAATGTATCAGCAATATCCATGGCGTACGAGTGTACGACAATGCAGGAAATTTGAAAATATCTGTTACCTTCACCAAAAGTCTGAAAATAACATTATAATATAGGTATGTTTCGCTCGTTCCTTGCTATTATAATATGCACAATTTATTACCATCGGAGTCGACGCGCGTGTGTGTCTGCATAACGTATATTATTTTTCGATGTTTAAAAAACGCATCGACGTCAATATGACATTTTCGCCCGTATTATGTACATATTATGTTACACGGTCTGTACAAGATATTCCGTATAAGCTTATCGAATTTTATACCATTTTATACATACATAAATCGTTGTTCGCTAATTGTCGCGGTTGCTCATTAATTGTCTTCGGACACCGACGAGTGCATCCGCGTTCGCTGTAGACCATTGTCAGTTGTAACTACGGCAGTGCTGCGCGTTTATTCACGCGACGACCGGCTAGATAACCAATCTGTTGTTCTATTTTCGACTGCGGCCGGACCGGAGGCAACACAATGAAATCGTATCCGTACGTATTGTGTGCACCTATAATAATAATATATACGACGTATTGCACGTCTGAGCGCGATCATCAATTATCATAATACCCGGTTGAAAAACGTCGAGGATATAATATTGTCTTTACGGAAAAAGCTCGCTTTCTTTTCCGGTTTGTTTATTTTTATTCTTATTTATTATAACATCGACGGACTAGTTATCAGCCGCTATATTTCCCGTCTTCCCCCGCATGCGCATAATATTGTCCAAATGTACCGCGCATAAGTATAATATTATAATATACCGGCTGTGCGTATACGACGTGTATACACATATATTTATGATAATCGTGAGCTGGGCTGGTCACGACACTCTGCTGCAACGCCACGGGGCTTCGGCGTATACCCGTACACTTATACATATTATATATATATATATACGTGTAACGGTACAGAATATTGGATGCAGAAAAGCGCATTAGCATCAGCCATTATCAATCGTGATTGTTGTTGCGCGTATACCCGGGGCCGGCCGACGTTTAATAAATCGATTTACACGGCGTATATTAGCCGCAACGCACGCCAACTGGTCTGCCGCTCGTCTAAGGACGTGCCAATAAATCCGGTCGGTTTCCCTCTTCGGTGGGAGTTAGTTACGTTCAATAGTATTTATAAATATATATATATATATATATATATATATATACGTGTGTGTGTTTGTGTGTGTGCACGGAGGATAAAACCATCGAAACGTAAGCAATGACTCTCGGAGAAGTGGAAAAAAAAAACAACATTGTGATTGCAAAATTATACGCCAACGCAGTTTTTATTCACGCGCTGATGAAATATTATTTCTGTACAACAATGTTTCGCTGATCCCTTTTAAAAAAATGCTAATGTCCTCATTTTATCCACCGTATAATTGAATGAGTTTTATAATGTATATATTCGTATATTTTATTAACCATGGTTTGGTTTTTTTTTCTTAAATCGTCAGCATATTAAGTCCAATCACTAATAATGAAATGAACTACTGTTGTATTATACGTTCGTGCTAACCAGGATATATCCATGTATAGTAATATTATACAAGTACTTACTTATTTTTTGTAAATCAATTTGTATGCTAAAATTTGTTGTGTACTTTATTAGACTAACATTTATTATTGGCAAAAAAAATCCAATCACAATGTTAGGTTAACTACAAATCCTTTAAACATTAGGAGATTTTATCATGAATTTTTCTTCATTAACAATATTCTCCAAGTCCGCCATTGCATTATCTATTGCACGGTTTGAACATGAAAAAAATGACGATATTAAACGGATGCCGTTTTATAATTACATTCCAGAAATACTTACTCTCCTAGCAAAGGATAAAAGTTTGTTTACACAATCTAGAAATGTTTTCCAACAAGTTTTTGTCTGATATAGATATCGCTCCTCACATTTTCAAATATTACATCATATCGAATCTTTTCCTTTATACCCGCAAAAAATATTATTTTATTTTATTGGTGGCAAAACGCGAAAAGTGATTTTCATTTGAACTTAGTATAAGAATACAACTTTATTTAAATAAAATACACTTTTTGAGTATAAACCAATTTGATACTTTTTTCAAAGCGTACACCGCAGACTTTCTAAACTAGGACCAGCGATGCACAGATAATATTGGAAAAGCTGTAAATGAAATATAAAATCTGATTATAGGTACAATATAATATACTACAATATAACATCATGTTTCCGATAGAATATAATATTATCTATACGGATAAAATGTTACGGTCCAATACACCTCCACTGATAGAACCGCACGCGTCGTCTGTGTACAATTAATCCGGTGCAGCGTGCACTGCATGTAATTGATTTTCAGCGAGTTAATAAGTCCACCTAGATGGTGATGTGACTTGAACGTACATATATATATATATAAATGCATGTGTGTTAAAATATAGGCCCACGCTCACTATGTGTGTGTATGCGTAATGCGGAAAAGGCAATAAATAGGATTAAATTTTCAATTTCCCAAAGTCGACCCCTGGAAGTTTCGTGGCCGTTTTTGCTGCTGCTGCTGCTGCTGTTGCCGGCGATTCAGTTATTGTTAACGCGACGCGGCTCGTGATTTAATGCGCCGTATAGTCGGCGGAAATATTTCAAATCTAATCACGTAGTCCTGGGACCGGCGTCGAAAATAATCCGGCCTCGAGCGAGTGTACCTATTCAATTACACGTCACACGCACTCCGATGCCGCGGCGAAGAGGAACGCAGGATCGACAGCGCGCGTGGTGAACTCGTCGGTGAGTATATATATGTAGACCGGAGGTGGAGGGGTGGAACGCGGCTAGTTTATAATATTATAAAAACGCATCCCTTTCGCCTCCTGTATTTATTATTATTATTATATACACTGTGCACGCGCGTATAACCCGATTCCAGAGTAATTCCAAAACGGAAATGAAACTCCACCATGTTGGTATTGCAGTTCGTGTGTATACGCGTGTATAGTACGCCATTCGTCGGCTCTCCCCGACCCGATAAACGAGACTCGCGTTCGGACGTATAGGGTGAGCGAAAACCGGGTTTCGACCAAACGCTGATTTCCGGGCTTGATTTCCTCCTCCCCCCCCCATCATTATTTTTCTTCTTTTAGCGATATTATTGTATTACATTCGTTGTACATGACCGTCAGGTTAGGATATTCCATACATTACGTATTCCTCCATCATGATGTACACGCGCACTGTGTAATACTTCTGATTTTAGTCGTGCAAAAAATTTCCTTTTTACTTTGATTCGATTTTGAGAGAATTGAAGAAAACTTTCCAATAATATGCCCGTTTTCACATAAATCGGAAAATCAACAATCCGCCTTCTCACACCGGGAAATGTTTGAATAAAAGGATCCTTTTACGTTTATTATACACTTTCTACTACTGATAATCCGCGGAGGTTAACTTGTTTTTTCTAGAAACGACATTAAGGACCCTTTTCGCATGAACGAAATCGTCTTGTATACGCGTGTGAGCGCATGCATATCACTGAATGCACCGTATATTATTATGAATATAGTTTTTATGTATACACATGAATTTCCATCGGTACATCATACCATACCTAGATGTGACATTATTATATCATACCAATCATTGTGATATATAATAACGGTGGTGCAGTTATTGTAAACAGAACGCGAGGTGTACAAATACGCTGAAAACATAATAAATTAGTAATTATATATTTTTGTGCATTTCATAATATATATTGTGTTTCTATTAATATTAATGAGACAGCGAGCACGTGGTATGCATGTGTACACACAAACGCAAAGCGTCGAAAAGCGTCCACGTTACTATTTTTTTAACGAACCGCATTTTTTTTTTTTCTTTAGGGTCGCGTGCGTCGATGAAATCGAGATGTACGTACACAATAAATAACATAATCCGGCAGCGGTTCCCAAAACACTTTTAACCAGGTGGTGCTCTTTTTTTGGAATCTTTTCAAACCACTTGCAACGTGCATGTTATAATAAATTAACACAATAGCTCGTTTAACTCTAGTTTTATTTTCACGTGGGCCGTCAACCACAGTTTGGGAACCGCTGAGTCGTAATAATAACGTATTTAATTTGACGTCGTGCGTGCGTTTCGATGTATAATATTCTGGGCGTTGTTGTACGACGATGTATTATTACAATACCTAGGAAACCAAGCCGATTATTGCTGATATATATCTGCGTTGCGCAGCGATAATATTTGAATAGTATCTTATAGTATAGCGTTTGCAATTTTCGCGGTTTTATCGATTTTACGAGTTTGTCCGTGAACACCGTCAGCCGCACACGTTGCCGTTATCCTATATTTTGTAAAATAACTGCACATATACGTATATATGTATACTATACCGTTTTAAATAATTATTCGTCTAGGATATGATTGCACGCGATTATAATAACAAAGATTCGCGACGACGGACATAATGACGTGTCTACGCAATGAAAAATATCGCCGACGACGTCTTTCGTTGTACTACTACGTCCCTATGCAAAACCAGTTATGCACGCGTTCGTGTCCCCGTGTACAAATGCACGAATTATGTGTACCGTTGTCGTATGACCGACAGTAAACAGTGAGTGGGTATCGTCATGCGTGAAAGTATAGCCGTATAGATTCCCTGGGGGACATGCTTCGTTTTACGTTGATAAGCTGCTGCGGCTCTCGTTCCGTTCTGTCTACACAATGTACAGTGTGTTCAGTATGGTTCCACAAATGCATTTTCTTCTATGTAATAGTGGTTTTATTTGATTATAATATTTTTTTCTTTGCTCGAAATTAAAAAAACTACATCTTATTCTACTGTTTTAAAAATAAACCTCACTTATTGAATGCAAATAGGTGTTGCCTATTATAGGCTTAATAGAATATAAGTACCTAATTATTTATTTTCTGCGATCCCTTAAATTTATAGCTGTACAGCCAGTGACGGCCGATAACATTTTTCCAAAATGTTCACAAATTTAAAATTAAAATCAAATTATCATTTGAATCATAAAAACGAAACATTTTTAAAAAATAAGGTTTCAAAAATGACTATTTTGAATTATTTTTCCAGAGCAATAAATACTAGATTTTGAATTTTAAGTTAAAAGAAAAAAACAAAATGTTAACTCATCTAAATATAGTAGCGGCAGCATATCAACGTACATTGAAACAAAATAGATTTTAAATTGAATAGAACAAAATGTATTGAATTTGTCAGCGTATGCTGAAGCACTCTGTATTATATGTTATACAATTATGCACGTTTTGTTATTATGTATACCTACATAATATACATGTACATTGTACATATAATATAGGCACACACGTGTTTAATCATGACCGTTTATTTGAAATTATATATACGTGTATACCTGTGTGTATCTTTGAAGTCCAGGCAAAGCAATCGATTCGAAATAAATCCTTTAACCATGGTTCGGTGCGCGTGAATATATTATGGAGGGAGGGGACTTTATCTCGCGCCCAACACGCCTTATGTGTTCAACGGCGCGCGCTAAAACGGAAACTTCTAATCGGTAACACGAGTGGGTGCGTGCTTACGTGTGTGTGTGTGTGTGTGTGTGTGTGCATATGTATTAATGGGTGTGTGTAGAGAGGACGAAAAGTGTACACTTTTTCGTCGCCGCCGTCACCACCGCCGCTGCCGACATCTCAACAGGATACGACGTTATATCGTCACAATGTTGGCGGGCCTGACTCGTTGCTCAACCTGTGTTTTCGATACGTTCTTAGGTGAGCAAAGTTTCAGGTGTGCCAACGTTGCGAACAATGCTACATAGGCCGCGGTCGACTAGCCAGACAATCAGCAGCCCATCCGTCGCCCGCGAACAAGGTGCACCGTCGCGAAATGATTAACGATCCACATGTCGCCTGAAACTTGCTTTGACCTAAATACATTTGCAATAAGGTGAGCAAAGTTTCAGGCGTGTAAGTGAGATCGGACTTGAGTCGTCTCCAGGTACGCCGCTCACGGGGCCGGAAAACGCGACGGACGACATTGTAATATAAATAATAATATGTACCATCATCATATAATATGTACATGCATATTTTAATTCATTGTATTTTTTCTAATAATATTTTTTCGTAAGTAACACCGCGGCCGTCGATAATGTTATGTATAATTTTCAACACTTATAAACGTGCTAATATTTATATTGTTCTAATAGTATACATTGTTGTAGAGTGAAATCGTATTTATATATATATATATATTATATTGTATCATTACGGAGTGACGCGATCGCGAAAAACTGTTTGCTTCTTATTATTTAAATCACGGGGCAAAAAAAAAAAAATCAGATAATCGTATAGCCCGCGGATAGTACGATTGTGTATAACCCCTTTAGTGTATTATAAATTATAATGGTTTCTAGGTTTACACTAACTACTCGCTTATACGCTATGTTAGGCACTCGAGTATAATACTATCATTTATTGGTATTAGTCGTATACCATATACGCTATAGATCGAAGATCCCAAATGATTGCTTTTTTTTCCTTCAACGTAATAATATACAACTATTTGTTTTTTTTAAGTTGTGTTTAAAAATAAAACCTACTCCGAAGTGGAGATCAAACGTATATGTATAATGTGACACCCGACAAATAAAAATAACGATAATCGATAACACTTAACATTAATTTATGAATGTTAAATAAATTTAATCAATCCTCGGCCGTTGTGTACGACTACGTTGAAACTACACAACGTGTACGGGTTCCACACTCACTAAGCGCACTGTTCTTTATCGGAGCTTTAAGTGTCAAATAAAAAAAAAAATGCAGGCGCGGACTGTACCTATAATAATTTAATTTCTGTACCATTTTCAGCGTTTCATGTACACATATCCATTCAACTATACTGTTCAGTTATGTTTATATTATTTAATTAACGTATTATTGTTAGTATGTATTGTTATTTTTTGTAAAACACTGTTTCTCGGAACTGGTAGCTTCCGACCACTGACGCCGACGAGACCTAATATACTGCCGTAAAATAGTTATAATTATTATAAACTAAAAAAACATTTTTTGAAAATGTTATTGTATGAATTTATATAACTAATTTTAGTATAATGTTTAATAAGCGAGGCGCTTTTTAAATATTGACTAAACAATTGAGCTTTTCAGAGAAATGCAAAGGGAACGCTTTTTGTACAGTCTGAGAGGGACGGGAGACCCTTGCGTCACCTCACTTTAAACTCGACTCTTTGTACGAACGAGCGTATATTATGTTTACCGCCTTAACTTTTATCTGACATGCGTTTTAGCTGCATCGTATCAATGTACCGGTCCACTCGTGCATGTTATCTATATATAAACACGTGCAGTGGATCGCGACGTTTGCCTACAATCCCACAATATCTACAACGCGAATATGGTATAGAGAGCTGAGATGTAAAAGGTTTGATGGTTTTATGCCAAGGGCGCAGCTTCGGAACTTATATTGGATTTCTTTAGAATAAACATGTTCACAAAAGAAGACCAAAGAATAAATCAGCTTAGAGATAATAAAATACGCACTATAATACATATAGGCATTTGTATCCAATGCGATACGGTATAGTATTAATATTGCACACGGTTTATTGTTTTACTATATTTTATAATAATATGCCATTATATCTATATGGCTATATATATATATATAAAGTAACTATTTACCCTCAAACTTTATGGATTGTAATACAACCCCATAATGTATACTATAATCTTTAAGTATACTATAGCTGTGTCACTATAAACAACCTGTTTGACAGACGGTCCGCTTTGTATTGTTTAAGTTGTTCTCGCTCTATCTCTTTCTCTCTCACTCTCTTTCTCTCTCTCTCTCTCTCTCTCTCTCTCTCTCTCTCTCTCTCTCTCTCTCTCTCTCTCTCTCGCAACGGCTACGATAATAAGCTTCAAAATATATAATACGTGTTTCGGTGTGCGTGTAATGGTCTATGTAAATTGTACAATACGTGCACTCTATTATTACAATACGTATTTTTCGTGTACAACGTTAATTAGTACTCAATTGTGCCGGGAAGAGTGCGGCGGTTATAATGTGCATTTGTAGGTATATAATACAGTTGCGCGCGATTTTATCGTTGTTCATTGCGCGCGTAGGTTTACTTAGCACAGACCCGGTGGGAGAGACGATGTGTGTGTGAGAGAGAGAGAGAGACGGAAAACTACAGTGACCAGTGACATCATCAAACGTTTCCGATCAATTAATTTATTATATTTGTACAATAGATGATTATAATAATATGTACTTTTTTATTGCCGCGTACGTACCTGTGTAATAATATATTATGTGTAATGTGTGCACGACGCGGCGGTGGCGTGTAGTGTTGCGTTATATAGCTCTTAAACGGTTTCGTGTGTTTTAATTGCGCGGAACGAATGATAATAACCTTTGATAGTTTTCTTGTTTTCTCTCTCTCTCTCTCTCTCTCTCTGTATCTCTAGTATTATTACTGCCTACGTAGAACAGTTCGCCCAACGCACACGATTGCGGGTAACAGTTGCTGAATCATTGATCACCGGGTTTGTGTGCGCGGTGGTCGCGCATCTGTCAGACCCGATAACTGCGCGATATTCGATTGCATGTCGAACGAACAAACTTGTATTATAATATATCATTATGTGCATAACGTATGCGCTGTGTGTGTGTGTATGTACATTATATTATTGTTGTATTGTTTTCTATTTTCATTAGCCGACGATTATCGTTTACGCTGTGACACGGTAATAATAATGTGCACAACGCAACGACGACGTTTCGAAACGTAATATATTATATATATAATATTATATTACCGTAGCTGTATATTATATATTCGTAACGGATCGTTTTGTGAGAAAACGCGAAACAGAATTTATTATTTGTTTTTTTTTTTTTATACATTTTATTCCCACACAAAGTTTGGTTAATTACACACTCGTACTCGCAGCCGTACAATTTATACATAGTTTTAATATATTATACGTTTTTTTTTTTTTGAGAGAGAGAGAGAGAGAGAGAAATAAATACAATGACGTTTAAAACTACCTACTCAACCGTTTATACAAGTATATATTTATGAAAAGACTTGGGAATTGGTTTTTTTTTTAATTTTAATCCTCCAGTAAATATTACTATTGAAACGAACGCAACCGTCGTCGTTTACGTAAACGAGTAAACAAAACGTTTTCGCGGTGACCCGAGTTGCCGTCTCCACGATTGCGTCGGTCTTTGCGAAAACATTCTCAGCTGCCGCACCGTGAACAATTATTATTCGATCGCACAGGCACGAGTCGTCGAGAGCTTTGAACTATTAATTATTATTAAACTCGTGTGCACAACAAGTGCACGGCGGACGGACGGAGGCAGCCATTGCGGCGACGGTGACGCTTATTAATAATATAAAGATGATTTTTTTACAATTTATATACGTTCGTAAGGACGCGCGCGCGTCTCGTCCGGTCGATTTTAAAAATAATTCTTAACCAGCGGCGACAGATGGTGGTTATGAATACGGTTCGCGTAATGCAAACTAAATTAAATGTAAACTATTTACTGTCGCGCTATTATATTACTTCGCCGTCGCGTTGCATTTGCATATAATGTACGATGTGTTTTATTTTCGAACAATCAATCATCACGTCGCTGCGCGTGAACACTGCTGTTACGGCTTTATTTTACGACCAGCGCATGAGTGCCTGCGTAAGAACATATTATTTTCATGCGCAGTATATACGCTTTAATAATAAAACTACATAGCGAAATGCATTCGCATTTAATCGTTCGAATCGTTTTCGAAGTAATAACATAATAATATAACACATACACGAGTATGTTTACTGAGTATTATTAATAATATTATTATTTTAGTGTGGCCATAAAATAATTTTGATATTTCCAATATATATATTGTATGTGGACGTTTATTTTTACGCCCGCGCTTTAAATAATTTAGCGTTATATTTATTTATTTAGATATATTTATTACAACGCATTTATGCGTTGTAATAAAATTGAAAATTCCCGTTTCCCTACTTTCAGATCTAATTAAAAAATATTTCATATGTTGTATAAAAAACCTTATTTAAATTTGAGATACGTGCACGTTATTGTTACATGATTAATATTATGCTAAAACCAAAACATGTTTTATAAATTATTATTATTATTATGTAGAATACTAAAAATTGTACAAAAGAAACACGTAATACAGTTTTTGCTAGTAGAAACATAACTCTGCGCTTCGTATACGTTTTATTTTCTCGCCATACCTATAATCATAACACATCCGTATGAGAGTCTTATTTTATATATTCATTAGGTATTAATTAGTTTTGTTCGTGTTTGATGTATAGTAACAAGCGAATGCTCTGTCCAACAATTATTATTATTATTATTATGCTATTTGTATTGTAGTGCACAAGATTAAATGTCTAAAAATGACCAGTTGTAGTTCACAGCAATGTTATGGCCAAACCGTGTTTTTCAATATGCGTAACAGTGTCATACATATAGGAGGCAAAAATTCCCCCCTCCTGTGGGCTGTTGATGCCTAGTAGTATACTTTGGGCAGTTAAATAAGTTTTGCTATAAATTTATAATATTATGTTCGTCGAACCAAAATTACAGCTTGTGCTGTAGATCAAAAACATGGTTACAATCAAAAATTGATTGTTTATATGGGTTAACAGTATTATACGTGTAGTGTGTATATAAGGGAATAAATATACCAGTGAATAATATCATTAAAAGGTTCGCAAAAATTAAAATCCGTAGGTTATACTTTGTTTTATAACATTACCTACTTTTGTAATTATATTTAATTTTTAGAAATATAATCTTTATTTTTTTATACCAAGTTTTTGTAACTGTCAATTCTCTTAAGATTCATTAGCATTTTTTTTCATTATATTTATATATATAAATTTTATATTTTACAAATATAAAAGAAAAAATTTTTATGGGCCAATTGCTAAATTTATTAAAAAACATTGTTATAGTTATGACATTTCCTATTTATAAGGAATCTTCTATTTTAAGAGAGGTTGCAACATAATTTTAAACGTACAAAATCAGCTGTTATAATGGTATGGCTTTTATTATATTTACATGTGAAAATTTTAGATATTTTATTCTAATGTTTATCTTTCTATTATAGCTAATATATTACCATTGTATTTATGTATGCATAAATCTAAGTATATGATAATTTATGAATGATAAGCCCTTGTAACTTATCATTGTTATGACTGTTGAGCTGTCATAGTAATTATGATATAGTGATAGATAATAGAAAAACAAAAAGAACTTAAAGAACTATTGCAGTAAAAAAAAAAATATATATATATTGTTTAATACTATTCAAGTATAAAACTGCTGACACCTATATAATACATAGTTTTATTTTCTACGCGATATCTGTGAAATATAACGCCCAACATGGAAATAACCGAATGCAAATTGACGTTTTTTTTTTTTGTTTGTTTCTAATTAAAAAAATATCGTTCTATGGAGACAGTATGTTCACTTGCTCTAAAAACAGTGTGATTAATTAACACTAATTGCAATAAGTATTAATATTGTATAATAACGCTAGTGACTACGGCTCGGTCTCAAACGAATTTTACAAAAGTAAAATACCTTTAAATTACTATGACTCTGTAACTTTTCAACCAGAGGAAGCGATTTTAAAATGTACTAAAAAAAAAGAATAAAAAATAACGAGCATTTTGATTCGGATGAACACAAGCAGTGTGTAGCGTATGTCGTATGCGTCAATCTCATTAACATAAAACAGTAGTTCAAGGAATGTATATACGCGTGTGTTATTTGGTCGGATGAAAAAATAAAAAATCTCAACTCGAAAATGTATGAGCCGAAGTTCATTGCTCACAATGTAGTAGTGTTCCCAATTAGCAAAAACATGCAGTGTATAATTTTAAAAATGAATGATCACAACAAAACTGAATAAAACAAAAAAAATACATGAATTAGTTATCTATAAATAAAATACATTTTTCCCATAAATAATTCATTTGTCGCATCTATATTATTATACTACATACCTATATTGTAATGATATCGGTGTTGATTTTGATTTTTACGTAACGCATTTGATCGTATCTATGGTGGATACCTGCAGTCGTCGCCAATATTGTTCGTGTATTTCCAACCATCAACAAGATCTTCATTTACAAACTGTGCATGCGAGGTTGGCGGTTGTATACGATCTGTAATATATTTTCTGACTATCCTAGAAGACTGAGAAAAGAAATCCCCGTTTCCACTTAAGGCACTGTATATAATTATTATTATTTATAAGTAAACGCCCAATGGGCATAGAGTACAGAAATAGTTAGTAAGTACATGAATAAAGTAATTTCAACGTACCTAATAAATGAATTATAAAAAGCAACAAACTTAAATATTTAAGACAATACCTAAAGATATATGACTATAAATTACAATTGTTTTTCGTACCTCGGTTTTAACTCTAAGAGAAAATGGAAAAAAAAATTAAAATTCTCAAGTTTTATATATAGTATATTATATATTACATTTAAAATGTTTAAACATTATACGACCAAGTGTAATAATATTATACTGTACCTATATATACCCTGCAGTGGTCGGGTACTTTAGAGCCGACGCGCAGGCACGTTCCAGTGTTATAATATTACGGAGTGATGAAAATACATGAATATACCACTTAAATGTCCATTAGAGATGCATAGAATATTATCGTTTATCGATTGATGTAGAATACTATATTGATCATTTAGTTCGTAAATATTATGTTTTTCTGCAACAACTTAATCGGTAGGTACATAACTGTGTATAATACTGATATAATATAATTCAGTGATTAAGTTGAATCGATACTGTTCATTTTTAACAATATACTTACTCCGCATTCTTTTAACTCGGAAGCGTGCCTCACTCATAAATCCCCCGGCGCTTTTTGGTTTACTTAAAAATAGCACTTCAATCGTAGATAATATTATACTTTCACACCTGAGCGGTCTACAGCACCTGCAATACCTAAATCGAAATGTCCCGATGTGTATTGCGCCAAATATTACGGACCGTTATTTTCGATTTTATTCAGTCATCCGACTGGGTTTTTGGTTGGTGCATTTAATGATCAACAGCGAAATCGGTATTTATAATAAAACAATGTACACTTATCACGTCGTGCATATATATATATATATATACCTGTGTATATTATTACACATTATACAGACGTTTGCGCGCGAATCGTGAAACCGCTGTTTCGAGTTACAAAGTGAAATGGTATTTTTATGGAAAAAATAAACAAACATTGAAATAGGTACGCCGTGGCAATAATATTTCAAATTTTTTTATTTATTTTTTTTATATATACACTTTTGTGCGCGTACTGTTTATATAAACGCATCAGAACATTCAGAACTAAATCGTTATTTTCCAACCACATGGCACAAATGGTTGTGTTTATTTAATGCGATAACACAGCGTACAACGAAATCCTATAATGTTTTCCATCGTTTACATTTTCATAAAATCATTTTACCAATTTCATCGGTGGACATGGGACGTGCACGGCTACACGTATGTACGCAGTGTTTCTAAACAACATTGGAAATCCACCATTCATCGTGCACGCGAGAATCGCGTAATATTATATTTTATAATTTATACTGTCATATTATTAACAGCTTTTAACATAACATACCATGGAATGTGTGTTTAGTAATAACATTCTTGCGACAACGGTAAAAGATTAATTTAATATGTATTTCAAGTAGTTACGTAAACGGCTCAAGTTTTATTGGACATTAAAATACATTTTTATTATTATTATTTTAATCGTTGCACTCGTCATATTTTATTATTTATGTGAGTAATGATTATATTACGGTAAATTTAATTTAGGTAAGTTATATCCAAATAATTGTTTGGTTAGTCAATAATCATTATCAATGTAATGTTGATTTCATAGTATAATATTTCTCGATTATAGTTTTTAATTCATTCATACTTCTCTTTTTTTATATCCCATCTTATATCATACTTGTATCAAAAAAAAACTAAAACTAAATTTTTTTTTTCGTTAAAATATTTAAGATTGAAATTCTATATAGGTAAAGACAACGAAGCATCAAAATATTAACATATCAAATTATTAGACTCCTACGTCCATAATAAATAAATAGTTAGTTAATAATTTAAAATTGATTAGAATATTAGTAATGAATAGAAATAATTCCTTCATGCATATATTATTTTAGGTAACACTTTAAATGATTGTTATGCTTAACTATATATTATAATGTGCTGATAAACCACTTTTTCATTATTAGATATTAATTGATAAACAATGAAGATTTACATTTATTTACCTAGAGTAACCGAGTACAATAATATAGAATATTATATTAATATAAAATATACTCTGAAATTATGATTGTGTTACATGAACAATCTTGTATATTGTGTAATGGATATAGCCACAGTAATGATAATATGTTCCCATCAATGTTGTCTAGAGTATACTATACACCAACGAGTCACTCAATGTGGCAATTTTTTGTGATTAATATGGTGATGGTAGAGGGTGTAAATATAGATATGTAAATAAAAGATGGGTCATGGATATTAAGTGTTGATCACTTGAAGTAAAAAATTAATATTATCCATTACAAAATAAAGTTGAGAACATACGGCGTGTATGCCTACCCTATGGAAACACCATTGGATATAGGGTATGGCAAATTCATGATATAAATAAAAATATTTTTCGACAGTACAATAATACTATGGTCATATTACGTTTGTAATATTTTTTTAGTACGTTAATATCTGTTACGAATAAATGTCACGTCCACATATGATTACATGTATAAAAAATCTCATATTTACACTTACATTACTCGTTTAAAACGCACATAATATACATTTTTCTACGCTAACATCGAAAAAAAAAATGCTTATTACTGTAGTGGTAAGTTCAAATACAATTTTTTCAAACAATATTTCAGTAATATTTCTCGAATTTTCGAATACTTATTGTGTATACCAACCTACTGTATATACTGAACATCAGGTAACGTAAAATAAAAACATTAATGTGTCCAATATCTAATATCATACCAAATAATAGGTGAAATGGGATGATATTACGTGAACGATAACCATGTACGAATAACCATCGATGATATTTTGTAACCACAATGGATGTCAAAAAATAATATTTCCAATTTTTCGTATAGGTATCGTGTATATTGGTTTACCTAATAAATTTTCTGTTGTAAAACCAACAACCAACATATTATATTATACAATTGCAGCTTGTCCGCTTCTGTCAAACAGTCATTTTCGTCATAACGAAACAATCTCTCTGCAGATATTTTATATGTATTCATGCATGTTATGAATCATATGAAAATGAACACTTTTACAGTACACATAATTCAATTTATCGCTTGGTAATATTATTCTTATATTCTCTATACGTTAAGATAATATCAGCGTGTATTTACTATTTTGTATTATTATTTATGTTCGTGCCAGGCGCGCACCCAGGATTTTTGTTTGGGAGGGGCTTAAACATTTTCCTATTTTCTTTACACACAAGTAAATAATTACCACAAATTATAAATGATAATTTTTATACTATTATTATTATATGTTATATTATATGTTTAATTAATCATCATTGTAATACTGTATTAGTGAAAATATGCTATAATATTGTATAATTTAGTGAAAAGTATATTTTTTTGGGGGGGGGCTTTAGCCCCAAAGCCCCCCCCTGGGTGCGCCATTGGTTCGTGCACACGTTTAATACGTTTAGTTCTGCGTTCTATAAATGTTTTATTATTCGTATGTTGCACTGAAAACGAGTTAAGTCGTCGATTCGATTTAAAAAAATAATTTTAACTCTATACAAAAAAAAAAATGATGCACAGACCAATTAAACTAATTCTTGAATTGCAAATAAATCAAATAAACTAGTAATACCACCACTGTGTTACTTCTTCCTTCACATTTCCATACTTATAATCTATTAGCACATATTCTTACTGTACCCAAGGGTACAGATTGTCTATATCTTGTAAAAAATAAAATATATAAATAAAACTCTATATACGACAACGCGCATATTATTTTACGAATAAAACAAGACGGGTGCACGACACTATATTATATTATAACATAATATTTATTATACATATATATATATATATATACACACATATATATACTATGTACTTATTACTAAATAAAATATAATCCAGTTGAAGATTAAATACAATACCATCGCTATGACAAACTATTTTAACGATCAATCGATCACGTTTCGGTACAATAATAATATGTACATGAAAGTATTGAATACAATATTTACTTTAAACATATATTGTGCGTAAATGGGTTTTAATTGTACCGTATTTATTACTTTAATTATTTATGGTCATGGAGGTTCCGCAATCACTTTATATATTTCAGAATATATATTACAAAAGTGTTCAATCAGTCTTGGGCCGGAGACCCTGTCGGCATGTCCGCACGCATTTAAGACACGGAATCGTACCTTGTACATTCGGATTTTTCCCTGCGTTATTGATTTTTATTACCACATTTTTTTTTCTCCCTTTTACTTTCGATTCTTAGACTTATCACAACGCGTGTAACACGCCAACAACTGGGAAACCGCATAAATCGTGGACTCCGACTGTGTACCGCAACCACGAAGACGTCCAACAGGTATTACCAGGTAATATCAAAACTAGTACTGGGATTGCAATGGCCACCGCTCTAGCACGTTTAGGAAATCTGCCTCAGCTCCCTTATTCTCTCATCCACTATACAACTATTGTGATGTAAAAATTCTGCTTGTTTTTTTTTTTTCTTTACTACACCGTTTCATACATTTTATATCATGTACATGTATAAAACGTTCTACAATAATAAATTGTGTATTTAACCTATGATGGTATAATTATTAACTTTTGAATTCTATCGTATTATATACAAGGTACCTGTTATACACTTTTTATACGATATAAAATTCAAAACCCATCATTAAAAGATATTTAAATCTGAAATTACGAACAAAACTTAAATTATTCAACCATTTTCCGTTTGAAAATTTAATTTAATTGATAACAATTTGAGAAATTGAACCAGCAATGTACAATGGCCAATTCACAAACGGAATAATTAGTAATAATTTGAAAATACATGCATCACTCCATTCAGAATCTAAAATATAAAATACTTTTGATTCATCTATTTTATAATGCAGTAGGTACATAAGTATAGGTGTAAAAAATAATTCTATACAGAGTGTATATTATATAACACGCCATGAGTAACACGATATTATGCTTATTTTGCAGCATACAGAATGATTCACATATCACTACGAGCTATTGATAAAATATACAATATTTGAACGCAATTATATAAATCAATTGAAAACACTGCGTTTGCTCTAATATTTTAAATATATATATATATATATATATATATATATATATTATGTGTGTTACAGACAGATTATATAATTTAGGAATTTTATAAAATACACTTAATGTATTGGAGGATTGGGAAATATATATTTATTTATTTATTTATTTTATTTAATTTCATATACATACCTATGAATACTGGGCCCCACTGAGATGACTTTATATATTATATAATAACACTGTGTAATGTATTAGGTATTTTAATAAGTAATTTTAAATTTCCTTACTGTCTTTCAAACTGAAATTATTTGGTTGCGGAAAATCATCAATTTTCCAAAAAAATTCCTTTGCAAATTATAAATTGGTTTCTACTGTACAAAGTTAAAAGGCAGTCTTCCTTAGTCCATATTTCATTCATATTGTTATTGTCAACTGAAAATACAGAAGAAACAAAATTTTATAATTTTATCTGGTATATTAATAATAAGTAGATCATCTATAGATACCTAAAACAATATTCAATAACCCCAATAATGGTTATAAAATCACCACGGGCTCTTTTGACCGGGACGAAAATAATTGTCAGAAGCTTGCTTCATTTTGATAGCTTGACCTTTTTATACTTTTTAAATTTTTAAGTGATTCAGTTCTATTATCAAGAACAGATTTTTATTCACGAACATATTTAAGATAATTAATATTAGTAAATAGTAAAGGAACAGGTTATGACAATAAAAAAAAAAAATACTATAAGTTTTTAATATACATCTTGTAAAACAGTACGAAAATGTAAAATTATGTATTAAAATATAACTGAATTTAATTAATTAATCTATTAAGTTAATCTAATACATTATACATTGATGCCATTAAATATATCAACCAATATATATTAACCAATACATGAAATGCGTTTTATAAAATATATTATTATATGCTCAGCATATATACAGTTTTAAACAGTGATGAAGACACAGAGGCTACCGAAATCGGTGTACAAAACAAGTTCAAACGGTCTGTATTTAACGAAACACTGCGACGCATGTTTGCAATCGATTCGTAATGATTTGTTTGTCGGTAATTCAAAGTCGATTGGTCAAGGTGAGAGGTGCTGCAGGTACACGCCGTGAAGTACCTATACATATTATTATATGTATATATCGATCGGAAAAATGTTACGACTGATGAGATTAATTTTCATTTAACGAAACTCAATTTTCAATATAGTTCGACGTCACTTCGAATCCCGGAGACTGGTGACGGCAATTCCACATGGCCTAACACGTACACCACCTCTGTCGATCCCGGCTCCGTCCAACGATATTACAATATCATATTATAATGGATTGTCGTTGAATATTCCCGACGCTAGCCGAATAACTGCGTGCACGCAGCAGTAAACAACATGAAATAATATTTTATAACAATAATATTTTGTCTCCGGTACCCGGATGCACGAACCCCGTCCACGTGCCCCCGGATCATATTATGTTAAACTCTCCGTAACATTATTGTTGCGTGCTACGTTTGGAATTAAAAATCCTTTTCCTATACGTGCTTTCCCGCTTATTATTATCGGATTGACCTACATTGCGGTTTAATCGAAATTCCTTCGTTATATTTTCAACCGTGGGCGCATATGCGATATTATCGCATCGACGCTTATTCTCGCAGGTATTCACATCGGCCATATCCCGTCCCGTTCCGTCCGCGACGTGTCTCCTTATTTATATATATATATATACATCCGGAGAAAACGCAGGAAGAACCGACTACGAATTTTTGCGACGTAGGGCACAGACGTATTTAACTGCTTTACTGCGCGACCTTGATGATGCAGCATAAGACGGTAGCGTATGTATTTGATTTGACGACGACGACACAGTTCGAAATTCGATCGTGTATATGCCTTATGCATGGTCAATTTATGGGCCCCCGTTGTAATCGTGTAGCGGTAATTTATGTGATTGCTAACAACTCTTAGTCGCATGATCATTTTTATACGGGGAGGAACGTTTCCAAACGGATACATAAAGTTACGCCGTCATTTTCCACTACATAAACCTTATGATGTATAATCCATTTGTAATTGATTTCACAACGATACGAAAAATTTGGCGTTCAAAAATATATGATAACAATAGTATCACCACAATCCAATAATAATACTTGCGATTGAATTGTGCCGTGCACATCATATTTGCAATGGATATAAATATTAACCATTATGATATTATATAATTATATGCACGTATATGAACGAATGGACGTTTTTGTTTAACTTTGTTGACTATCTGGTATACAATGGATATGAAATAGGTGATGTCGATAATGATGTACAAAGAAGATATCTTCGTTATGTCGTCGATGACCCATTTAACTTGTATACGAGTACAATGAAAACCAATTTTTCAAACGATATCGATGTCTAAAAAAAGTAGCTATGTAGCAGAGGTGGTTAACATGAATATCATGTTCGCCAGCCACATGAATAAATACAATTATAACAAGAACCGAAATGTTTATAATTATATTTTTTATCATTTTTACAATTTTATTTATGTTATAAATATTGCTTATATCAAATTACATAACATACTCATAATATATTAGTTCAGTATATACTATTAATATTATTATTATTATATATTTGATATTACATGCATTATAGAAGGTAGAACAAACATTCCATTCGTGATATTTTGAGTCAGTTTATTATAAACTTGTGAGTTACTAAGTAATGATGACTGTGTATAGTATTCTTATATAAATATTACGTACAATATTAAGTTAACTATTAACCTACAAAAAAAAACCAAAGTATTCTAAGTACGTTTTAAAATGTTTGAATATAAAATGTTTGAATATTAATTAAAATACTTTTTTCAGCTTAAGGTATTTGAGTAGTATTTTAAATCATTTTTAAAAGTATCCGTTATAACACTGATTTTGATTTGATTGTATACCGAAAAATTATTTATTTTTAAAAATTATTATTTAAGACGCGAGTCGCATACAACTGTGACGTGAGCCACAAGTTAGCCATCCCTGTTGCATGGTGTAATAAAAATGATTTTTTTCTTTTTTGAAATATTTAGTGCGCGAATGTGTTTTATTTATTTATTATTTTTTTTTTTTCATTAGATTCTAAACGGAGTTATGGAATCTATTTTTCGTATGTAACAAAATTAAATAATAAAAAAATGAATAATGATGACAAAATTAGGGTGTACAATATACAGTAAAATAAAATTTGAAAATTTTCTTTCACCAGGTCACCTATTACCACGAAATTTTTCATTCATATGAACATAATAGTAACCCCGATAACAATATGGTTATCATCCCATAACCTTTAACTAGTTTTACTTAGCTATGTAATACAAAAATATTGTTTATACAAAACATACCTTATGAGTGCGGTACATTTAAATAGTTACGAGCTATATAAATATGTTATTAGCCACTTAGCTATGAGACACTTGATCAATAATATCAAATATGTAACATTTGGACTTCGCTTCATAAGAGCACTAAACTATTGACAACGTTTTACTTGTGAATCGGATTGCATTCTTTCATTGCAATAAAGATTATCTTTTTTTTTTACTACGTATACAGGTTTACCAACAGGTCAACAAATGTAAAACCATTGAATAAAGTTCAGAGATTTCCACTAGTGTCTATATTTATAATGCAACTTGATTAAACACGTTGATGTGTTTTTATATTTTCGGATCATATCCGATAATTTTCGAACAAATGAAATAAAAAATCCAGATACTGCTTACGAATGTATTATATTAGTCGTAAATTTATTAATACATACATTTGAAAGTGATGCAAGAAAAAAAAAACGATGAAGAAATTTAAAATAATATAATCATATACCAAATTATTATGGAATAAATAGGTTAAATAAGTTTAATATAATTTATTTAAAACAGTTAGTTTCGTTAGTAGCTATTAATGAATGATAATTGAGAATATTCACTATAATGAGCTTAGTTGAATTATCAGCTGAATCTGCTAGTGGTTATTTTGCTACGACATGGTCGTATGAACGATTTTGGATGGGAAACGGTTTCCCAGTTTTATTTTTTTTAAGGAGATGACGTGTTTTATTTCAAACAGAACATCCTTTGTAAGATAATGTATGAGCTTCTGCGTATAGTGAAAACAATAGTTTTAAACGCTTTTTTCCTCTCAGACGTGTACGAATTCAATTGTAAACGACTTGCGCTTTGACGTGCTATACGAATCAGCCCGTGGAACTCAATATATGATAAAAATAGCTTTACCTGCGCACGTCAATGATCACGTCAGCATCGACGTTTAGCCCGTTGACCCAGCATGTTGACCGTGGAAGGGTTTTTATCCATAATTTTTAACTTCGGTTGGAAGCAAAAGCAAAACGTACTGTACACCGCAGTGTGGTGTTCTTTAGCAAAAACAAAAATCAAGTGTAAAATATGTGCAAGGATTAGGCAATAAAATTCCTGGAATAATCACGAGAGAATACCGTAAGAATTCAACAACTATTTATCACCCACATTAATACCACTGTATACCGTATTGCATAACCATATACATAATACGTACAATAATCTTAGCTTCCGATAACAATTTAACAAGTTACGTCAAAAACTACACGTCTGTAAATCATATTATAATATGCAGTGCATGTATCAAGCTCTGCGTAACATTATTGTTCCGAAGTTATAACGAAGAACCTAATACATCGGTATTATTTGAATTCCTATTCAAATTCGTATTTGTATTGCAGTGGTGCATTTTTAACGCAATATCGGATTCGTATTTTCATCTCTTTACTTGGAAAAGTAACTATTGAATTTTTCACTTCTAAAAAAAAATAGCAAAATAAAGTACATAATACCAAACCATTTTAAAATTCAGTTTCAGATAAAGCAGTGATAAAGATAACGGAACTGTAAAATAGCCATTTTATAAAACAATAGTTGTACCTATAGTATATAAATATCACAATCAAAAATACAGGTTTAGTTTTAATCGTTAAAGTTTAATTTGTTAAATTTGTTTTTCAAACTTTCAATAATTTAACTAATATACGTAGTTATCCAATACAAGTTAAGTATGATTAGAAAAACATTTTGAAAAGAATAAGTTTACCAATTAATATCTTATACATAAGAATTAGCTAGTTAGGTATCGTAACTTACCCATATTATCATACCCATCTTACATATCTTACCCATAGTAAGTGTTTACTAATTAAGTTATTTTATCTATATCAGAGGAGATTATAACAAATTTAGTTTTTGTTTAAATATCAAATGTATTGAAATGAGTTTTGTTTGTGTTCAACCGACTCCATCGACTTTACAGGACTACAATGTCTTTGCTAGGTTAGGCTAGATGAAGATGATAATATAAGCCTACACTGTGGACGTGTGGGTGTCACAGGTGTAAAATTGAAAAATTATGCGACGGTACGAGTTTGAACCCGTAACCCGATGCGCTGAAAGTCGACGTGTAATCACGTGTCTTATTTCATTCTCACGATTTTACACCTATGTAGGTGCGGAAGGTATCCGTTTTAAATAGCAAGAAAAATAACGTCAAAATAAGCCTCATTCATATATTTATGCATTGTTAATGATTGGATTTTGAAACAGATGTGAGTGAAGAGTAATAAAAAAATCATAAAAACAATGGTATATTACTATATTAGTACGATAGCAATGCCAAAACCAGGACAGTGCTAAATAACAAAATTATACATTCAAAACAATCGATCACTATTTCGGCCTATATTTATCACATCGTATGTAAAACTATACGTACAACGAGAGAAGTGTTTATTTCGGACTTTATTTTTCGGTGGCGCATCAACAATATTATCGTCGGGTGCTTGATAATGGACAATGCTAGATTTTCCTACAACTTAAGTTACACTTAAAAAATTATTAATCCCGAAAAAAATTTTACAATACATATAATTTATCTTATTCAATATCTTTAATAACCTGGATTTAATAGGGTGCAATTTGTGTCAATTAAACTAGAATGATAATCTTAACATAATATAATATAGTTAAACATTGATAAATATACACGAATTTGAATATTGTAATATACAAATTTAATATCCGAAGTCCGGGTGTAATAATTTTTCTCTAGGGAGTGTCCAAATTCTCTCTCGGCGATCCTCTAAAATAATCTAAAATAATCGAAGAAGAACAAAAGCGAACGAAAATCGTTTAGAAATTATGGAACCATATACGCAGCGTTTGGTAAAAATATTTGCAACATCTGACCTGAAACTCCGAGCATGCCTGTGCATTTATGTATGGTTTTCATTTTAATGACAAGAATGGGATGAAAAGGAGAAAAAAATATCAAAAACGAACGTGGCACGTTTTACTTATTTTAAATAGAGTTCATAACGGTGTGTTGTTGGCGCGGAGGAGAGGTGTTTGCGAAATGGCGGTTTACAGCGCACGTTAAAAGCTGAACATAACTTCTGCGAGTCGTACCTATGTGTGTACGACTATACGTGATAAGAACGCGCGTTAAATACGTGAGCGAATGTAAAACGCGAGAGAATCTCCAAATCGTTTTATTTATTTAATTTAATTTTTTTTTTCTTCCAAATGAAACCCACGCGTGTTATTACCATTCGGAAATATTTTCTTTTCTCAATTATTATTATTATTATTATTATATGTCTACCCATTTGGTACATCGTCACCGTCATCGTCCCCGCTGTACCCTTGACATACAAATGCTTCGCATGTTCCCGTCTCATCTCACCACCCCAAAAAACCAACACACCAACTTATAGCTAATTCGCGTGTAAGCGCATTTTACCTCGACCGCACGTAAAAAATTGATCATCTCTGTATGCGACGTGTCGAATACAGTACTACCACACATAGTACTTTTCATAGCTGATAATATGATAACAAATTTCATTAACGTTCTTCACTCCGACTTCCTCACGACGGACACACAGCGTACAGTCAAACAATAAAACTTGATGGTTCATTTAAAATAAAACTATAGAGTTTAGTTCACTGGCAAAACGTTTTCTTTGACTAGACGAAATGAATGCAAATAATAATTTATGTCAAAAAATGTATAATAATAACTTAAAATAATAATAATAGATTACAATAGTAAATTAATAAATAATATTGTGCTGTGTGCTTGTTTTAAACTGTTAAAACTGTTTACCTACAATATTTACAAGTATGCACTCTACAAATTATAATAGCTTAAAATGTATTGTTATATAATAATTGACAAGTAATTTGTTAAACAGAACAGGTTAATAAATAGGGAAGTTTTTAATGGAAATATTATGGTTCCATAAAAAAATTCGTTGTTCGAGAGTTTTGTTGTTTAGAATTTTCGAATTTCGTTAAGTTGAAGTTCGACAACAGTATTATGTTTCCCAACTTCTTTTATTCCATATTCCTCTAGTACATTTTACAAAAATCGCATGCCTTCTTTTCCACCCCAATAGATTTTAAATTTAAAATAAAAACTGTTGACTTTTGTTGAAATAAAATTGAATTTTTTTTTCTATTTTAACAAGTAATAGAAGTAGTTTTTTCAAAAATCATTAATTATTAACCTTAGTCTTTTCTCCTCGTGCATATATAAATCGTTTTAAAAATAGATTTACTCCACGATGACTGCTTGTGCCTACCCGGGCTGAGAAGCACTTCAGTTATATATATAATATAACGCACCCAAACAGAGCCGTGAAAAGCGCATTACTGTCCACGATAATGTGGTTCACACTATACACTGTGCCATTTATTTTACCATATACTATTTGTACTTTTTAAGATGTACGATACTAATACGTACAGCAAAAGTTTTCTCCATTAAATACCTGTCAACTCTTGGCTACCCACATAGTATTATATCATTTTATTACGGAATCTATTGAAATCCACAGTACGTATAACATAACGTATTATAATCACTTATGTTTCCATCAGTTTTGTTGAGAGTACTACGTCAACGAACCTCTCAATATAATATTTTCTATGATTATTACAGTGATGGTATTGAATGGTATTGATGGATGGGTGTAAATATTAATAAAAGAATTTAAATAATAATATATTGATGGTAATATAAAGGAATAAAATAATAACCATTGCGGAAATAGTCCAAAATTTAAACGATTGTTAAATTAATTGTTACATTATTATTTACATTTTTCGCCATCTGCTTTAGAGGACACATAGTACACGTATACCCGTGAATTTTCAAAATAATTTCGAGAGTATACGGCGTGTATGTAGTATATCCTATGGCAGTGGCGGCGCGAATAATTTTCAACTATGAGACAGCTATATTTAACTATAACTACCACCACCTCAATTGGCTTAATTGTATCAAATATATAAAATAAGCCAGTAGGGGCTATGCCCCCCTGATAGTACTTTTGGGAGCTTCATATCATTAACTGTATTACGTTTCTGTATAAATGTACAATATACCATATTTAAGTATATATACTGTATATAATATTATAAGATATAATACAAAGTATAATTATAGTATAAATACTATTATTTATTAATACATTTTTATAATATTATTTTAAAATTAAGCTGTTACTTAAGAAATCAGATGTAGCAGCAAACCTATTGATTGCAGACAATATCGATATATTTTTCACAGTTAAGAAGCATAATATTAAGTTTTATAATTTGTCGTATATCTTGAACCCTTAACCGGGTCTTAATCATCCTAATCAAATATATCCTTTAGTTATATCAGTAACCAAATCCCAAGAGCCAAAGGATACCACCACCTAATTGGGCATGAGTCCTCGGCTTCATGAAACATCGCCACTGCCTTATGGGAACACCTCTGATTAGAACATACCGTTTATATTGCGTTATATATTATGGTGTACCCGAGCGCTAGATGTAACTACGTGGTTCAGCCAATTATAGAGAAAATGATTTCACACGTCACGATACCTGGTGTAGCGTGAACCCGCGGCTTTAGTGTTATTATTTTATTATACCTACTAGTAGGCGCGTGTGTGCTCGTTATGCTGTCTCTGTCTCTCTTTGAACAAGACCGCGGTGTATAATATTATTTGATTTATTGTCGAGTCTTGTACGAAAATATCGTTTTGCCATATTCGAATTTTCTATCGGAACGCGTGCATATCATAAAATAATTAAATGTACTACTATTATTATTGTTTTTGTTGTTGTTATAATATTAATGGTGCGACGGTGGCAGTGGTCATTTGATTGGCACTGGCACGCGGAAAACAAAAGCGCACCCGTAGACATGATTTACGAGTTTTCGGCTATCACGGGAAACGTTTTTATTCGTAAAAATCGAATTCGCATATACGCGCACATTATTGTTATTATTATTATTATTATTATCGTGTACAGCTAAAACACTATTATATTTTTCGTGGCCCACCAAGCTTGCATAAATAGTTTCCAACCGATTAATTTCGATCATCATCCGCGGTGGTGTCATCGGCAGCCACGATGGTCTTGTAAAATCGGTTTCGTATTCCATTTGGTGACACCAAGATATTTAATAATTTTGTTTCGACTCTCGTGGGCGGCGGCCCACCTAATATTCTTTTCACAATAATACCTATTACTATATTATATTAAGCAGAGCGCGATATTATCACCGCAACTCCGTCGGTGTTTCATCGTCAGAAACTCATCACGTAAGCATACGACCGGTGACGGCGGGTGGAAAAATTAAAAATGACTAAATGAGTGCATATCATTACAGTTACACGCGCATATAGTTCCACCCCTACCAGTGGCGGCCTAATGTAGAACATCAGAAATTCTGAACGTATATAATAAAATAATTCGTCGTGATGAACAAACGTAGATAAAGCGTTGTTATTTCATTACAAACATCACCCCCGTAGGTATATTGTGAGTAAATTGGTAGTTTAGTCGTCGTTATTACTACGTGTAGGTAGTTTATTTTAACGAATACCCCGCGCGAGTACGCAATATTATATATTCTAGAGTTTGGCACACGCTCGGCGTAGTTCCAAATCGAAAAAGTCCCTCGAACAGCCATCGTAGTGTTTGGAAACAGAGGGGGGATGGGGAGAATCTGTCCAGTCGGAAAACAGTGGTATAATAATAATAATACCTAGTATACAACAGTGCATAATTCAGCGATTCTCAAACCGTATTCACTCAAGCATCCCTAAAAATAAAAATATTATTGCCTATTCCTCATATAATATGCAGGACCGTCCCAAAGATAATTATCGTGGGAGGTGTTGTCTAAAAAATGCCGACCATAAATAATAAAATTCTATTCCCTACAAAACTGTTCATATTGAGAGTTTAGACATTAGAGTAAGAGATTTAGCTAATAAGAGTTAGGTTGGTAACCTTCTCATGAAACTTTGTATTTAAAATATAGATTATTAATGATATTATAAAATTACAACTACACACAGTTGACACTCGTTAAAGTGGTAGGGCCAAATTTTGGTTTCCGAATTCTAATAATTTCATGGAATTGAAGACCAAGAAATAATAATATATGGTGTTGTATTGAAAATTGTTTTTTTGTGAACAAAATTGTTTATGGTAATTTTTAAACAACAAAATCAACTTCAAATCTGTATCTCTCCGAAAACTTGTATTTAGTTGGTATATATTTTTTCATTTATTGGTTATATAAAGTGGCTATTTTGAAAGCTAAAAAAAGAAATCTGAATACTAATTTTTAATCAATTTCTAGTACAGTTTTGGAGTACTACTGTATTGGTTAAGAAAAAATAAAATAAAAACGGTTGCGGATAAACTAAGCAAGAAATAAATAAAAAATTGTATACTGAACATAAATTCATTGTTCCGTTACAGAGAATTAAATTTAAAAATATTTTCGCCACTATAGTATACACTAAAGGTACTTGAATAAAGTACCACGCACGTGTTGGTAAATATAATTTAATGTGAGGGTAGGTATTACTTTTTACTTTGCATCGCTGTCCCTAGGGTTTATAGTCCTGTGGGCGTCCTTGTGACTTCGCATTACGATTTGTTGCGCCGTAGACTTAAACATTATTTCGTAAATGGTATTAAACTGCAGTTTTCCTACCCCTCTGCACACGGTCTGGAAATATCGAATAAAGAATTTTTCGTAACAACGATAATATAGCGTCAATATATTAATTTAATTTGCTCGGCACTAGAGTACTATATTGAAGGTATACCGGTATATTATGTGTGTACTGTATTAAGTTGTTTGCCGCGGAAAATTGTACATTATTACCAAGGGAAAATAGAAATCAACAAACCCGCCTTTAAAACTTTTGGTTTTGATCATTATGAAATTGTAAACAATTCCCGGGGCGAATAATATATTAAAAATGAATAGATCGAATTTTTATTGAAGTTGTAATCACGGTCAAAAATAACCAAAGAAATTGTATAGAAAGCAGCATCCAGTGTTAATTTAGAAAACAAAAATCAAGCGATCGTCTTACAACTATCGTGCTGTACGCAGGTCTTATGAGTTATGACTAAACCAAACTATTCTTCTGTTTGTTTTAATGACATGCAATAATATTAAAGGGATTGTAAGCCATGATTTTCTGTCTATCTATCACACGCGAAACATAGGAATTTAAACGTTTTCTATATTTCCAACGTACCGATCGATTGACTAATGCGATAAGAATTTTGAAAACTGATTTAAATTCGTCGTTAAGTCTACTTTAGATCGAATTTTCCACATTTTTGATTTCGTCCCCCAATATTTCACAAAATAGAATTAAACGAGTTGGAAATATAAAAATCAACAAAAGTCAATTTTTGAGAATGTTAAGCGTAAAATTTAAAAAATGTGAGAAAGTCGATCTAAAGTAGACTTAACCACGGATGAAAATCAGTTTTCAAAATTCTTATCGCATTAATTAATCGATCGGATCGTTGGAAATAGAAAACGTCCAAATTCCTATGTTGCGCGTGTAATAGACAAAGACAGAAGATCATGGATTACAATCCCCTTAATTCAAAATTATATCAATTATATTATCAAAACTCATAATGCTGATCAATTAATGGTCAATATATTATGTATTGCGAGTTCGTTGGATAACACGAAATTGCATTTGTTGTGAATTTACAAGTTAGCAAGATCATAAGTTACTATAAGTTTATAACAATGAATTATATATACCTAAATGAACGGGTGCGTATTATACAGAGTTCTTGGCGAATTCAAAATATTTTGGAATTATTAATATTTCCCAATATTTTGTATAACGTTCAACCTTTACACGCAATCATTAAAAAATTAACAAAATAATAAAAACTGTTTTTCTCATCGCTGGTTTCGAGCCATTACGAAGTAAAAGGAAAATTCCTTACGTAGGTACGTCACCGTATTTTAATTGGTTAAAGATATAAAATTAAAATACCGCCATTTTTAAACGACTTTAGTGAGTACGCGACCGTTGACTTTTTGACTTTTCGTAAAACTATTTATGAAATTAAAAAAATCGATTCGTTTTATTGAAAAATAAAAAATAACAGGCAATATGAGAGTATATATTTGTTTTAAGTTTTTCTATCTCGGTTATTTTAATACATCCGGTATGTTATATAATATATTATATGATATTTAAATTGTAATATTGTGTCAATACTTGCTTTCCAAATAGTTATAAAAAATAATTTTACTAATGCATTTCAGCAATTTTTGAATTACAGGTAGAACAATTTCTATGAAATCTTCTCTTAAATTCTCAAATATTCTGTCCCAATCAAATTTTTTTTAAGTCCAATAAAATTTTTTTTATAGTTTTTTGAAGAGTAACTTATGGATAACCCTGTATTAAAATGTTGAACCTTAAGTATAAAAACAAAATATTTTATAAATTTTCAACTACAAAAATAACTTGCAAATTATCGCGATTTTGACATATTTCATAAAAATTCGAACTTTATGGGCTTCTCTCTGTTCAGAATCTAATATCAACCAGTCTAGCGTACATACTGCGTAATATTTATAGCCACTGGCTAAATGCTTTTTATTGCTTATCGCATTGTGAAATCGACAAAGATAATTATACCGTAAATACTTAAAAGCGAAATATTGCAGACAGTCGTAATAATACGCGATGCCATATAGTGGTGATAATCACTCCCTAACCGCGTTATTCCACAAACGACAAAAGTCGATATCCAGACCGTTTCTTGGTACGCTCGATTTCAGCGGGATTTCAACAGTTTGGCTGTTGTACGGACGATATACCTACCAAAAAGACCCGACGGCGAACCGTAATACGATTTCAGGTGCGCGACACGACACACGACGTTATACGTATATTGCTGCGGAAGCACCTGGACCTTTGTTGCCGTGGATGGCGGGAAGATTACGCTATTTGCGGGAGGTTTGGGATTGGGCGAGGGTGGCGAAAACCTCTGCATACAACTGTTTGCAGATGTTCCTAGGATAACACGCTGGCTGCCATATCAAACCGATCAATAGTATACGTTACAAATAGTTCGTGTTCGTACGTTGTCAATACTTTGTACATACGCGCGGTCATTACAAATATTTATTGCGCTGGCGGCCGCGGCATCGTGCGCACACTGCAGGCGATATTATTATTACGACAATTATAGTAAAAACTCGAATTTCGCGTGAAACGAAAATTACGTTTGCGTGGTTTGCGTGGTGGGTAGGGGGAGAAGGATAACCGATAGCCGGGTTAGCCTTTCCCATAGACCGTTGCCGCCCCGATGAACAATTGCGCATTTCACTCCGTACGGAACGGTGAACTTTTCCCGCCCAAGAACAAATACTTATATATATATATATATTATTACTTTACCGACTCCGTATCATGCGTATAATAATAATAACAATAATAATAATAATAACAATAATAATAATAGTAATAATAATAATAATGATAATAATATAATATATATTATATATATATATATATATATCGCGTGTCGTATCGATACAACTCGAAAACTTTAACCACCGCAGTCACCTATAAACGAAACAAATTTTATAATATAGGTACATCGTTCGAACACCGTATACATGTAGTATATTACACTTATATTATATATTATATTCACCAGCGGTTCCCAAACTGTGGGTAGCGCCGTCCTTGGATGGCGTGATCACTTAAAGGGAAAGGCGTGGAGTAAAAATTGCATATACATTTATTACTAAATAATCACTTTGTATTTGAATATATTTTCAATAGTAAAAAGTCGTTAAAACACGGGTGTCTTACATTATATTAAATTTCCTTCTTTTCATATTATAAGGAGATAGGCGATAATTTTTTTATTCTAAGGGAGGCTTGAATCTGAATGAATACGATATGAGAATCGCTGAATCGCCGAGGAATCAAGTATAATATGACGAACATTATTCTAGACGATCAGTGAAAAATACCTTCTTTGATATTTTTTTTTAAATTACACATTTTATATTGTTCCATACAATATGTGTGCGTTCTCGTTCATATAAATTAATCGTTGCAGATACAACATAATATATGCAGTGCATGTATTATGCACATCACGCATATATTATGATGTATTGTGTTTAATTTAATATAAAAATACTGAAGTATGTACTATGCCTTACTCGCAGTATTAAAAATAAATAAGAGTATATATCTGGCAAGGAAACGATAAAGTATTACAAAGTGTAAACATTTTTAAACAAATCCAATACTTCAAGATGGATTACCATATTATATATGTATACAGTATATACCCGTATATCACCCCCTTTACAAGTAATGCTAGCACAAAACATTATAATATGGTAAAACCAATGCATCGTTTTGTTTTACCAAGAGGCAAGGATATTATGAAAACTGTTTAGAAAATAATAATCTTAAAATTTCACATCCGCCGACCGGTTTGCTGCACACCATTGTTTTAGTAAAATATTATCAGATCAATATAGAGTATTGCATACAAATAGATTATGAAATTTTTCGGTTGAAACCATCATTGTTCAGTGTTATTTTCTGATATCTGATGCTTAAAATAATTATAAATTAAATATGCAAGACGTTGCACTGATTTTCCGAAATATATAAAGTTAGAAACGATACGTTAATGTAGGTATATAATTAATTTTTTTTACAATTAAAATGTTTATTAAAGCGAAGGGTAACTATAGCTAGATATATGTATATGGTTCTAACCAGCGTATTCCTGCGCGTGCCTTTTATACGTAAAATATTAAATTTCGTTTGATTCGTGTTTCAGGTTACGAAGAAAAATTACGATCGAAAGAAAACACACCGCCGCATTAAATTGTAACAAGGAATAAATCATTGGAGCTTTTTCATAGATTAGGTTGGAGTAAAAATAAAAAAAAATAAATAACGACGACGATGAAAAAAAAATCGTATTCACGAAAAATATCATATTATATTGGTACTCGGGATGGCAGGGAAAATTATTAATCATTATATCGTCCCGTGCACACACCTAATAAAATTACAGTATAACTAAACGTATAAAATATACTAACGAAATAATTATAAATACTACGAAGTCTTCTTATACAATAGAAATCTTTACGAACGTACTGTATCATATACACATGTCACGCATATTCATATTATATTCATATTATAATACATCGAAAGTGTTTATTAATTTTGTTATAAAAGACAAGTAGGTACTCGTGTTAAACACAAAACCACGTTTCCTAGAGATATGTTCATCACCAGAAAACAATGTACACATTTGCAAAAATCAATGCTTAAAATTTCAGATTGCAGTGCAGTTATATTAAGAGGACACCACACCCGCATATTGTGTTGTCTCCGTCTTACTAACGTAGAACATAGCAAACCTTCGTTCACTAGAACTAATTTTGTGCAGTCGGATTTAAAGTTAGAGTAATCTGATCTATCTGCCCTTAAAGTTAAGAATACTATCTGTGGCTCCACGGTTATTTTTTTACGAAGTTTTAATTTTTAATCGAGCTATGAATTTTATCACTAGTATTTAAAAATATTTAAAAAACTCATAACTCGCTTAATAATTAAAAAACTTCGTGGAGCCATAGATAATGTTCTTAACTTTAGGTTTAGTTAAGTCACATTACTCTAATTTTTAATCTGACAACACAAAATTAATTCTAGTGAACGCAGTACGTAGATTTACTATGTCCTAAACTTGTAAGATAGAAACAACACATGCGGAATACTTCAATACCTACTATAGTACTCATTGCCATCACTATCACGGTTTTTTTACTATCATCGTGATTTGAGATGTTTGAGTATTGGTATTTTTACCGGTTGTTAAGATTAATATTTTCTTTAAGTGATTTTTATTCGGAATAATATACAGATTATTAAGCAAGTTATAGGCATTTAAAATATTCGGTTTTTTAAATTTTTTTTATGTAATCGAAAATTTAAATTGTCCATAAATAGATCAAAAAATATTTTGAAAACCATGTATATAAAACGCTAATATAAAAATTTGGTGAAATTTTAAAGTATTTTCGGGTTTTCGTTTTTGAGTTAGAGCATTTTAAAAAATGTATTATGTCAAAACGTGTTTTCCGTAAAAATTCCCGTTTTTCCGTCATTTTTTTTTTATGGTTTTTCCCAACTATTTTGAAAAGTATTAAAAATATTTGATTTTTGACTAGCCCAAGTACCATCTACATTCATTTTCCTTTCATAAAAAATGCTGTATAAGGAAATCAAAAGCATTTTTACTGCCCCAAAACGTGATGACAGGCACAAAAAAAAAATAAAAATAAAAAAAAACATCATTGTAAAACCAATAGATTCCCTCACTCCATTAAGAATCTAAAAAAGTATTTATCATCAAAAATACTAAACGCTGAAGGTATTCAAAAAAATAATTTAAGACTTAAAAAAGTATTTGAATACTTCTACTCAAATTGTTTTACTCGAATACTTTACAACACTGATAGTAACATAATTATGCTCATCAAAGGACTGCGAGCGACGTTTTTTAACCGATACCGCGTACGTTTGATGAGGAGCATTACTTTTCCTCAGCCGTATCTTCCACCTTAAAAGATGTAAAATCCCAAGAGAAATACAAGGCAGCGGTGGCTCAACGGTTACTCGTCGACTATATTCGGTCGAAAAGAAGTGCTGTTTAAGGAAATCAAAGCATTTTCACTGCTCGAAAACGTGATGACATAACACAAAAAAATAAAAATAAATAAACAGATCATTATAAAATCAATACATTCAGAATCTAAAATATGATAATATACTTATTACAAAAAGCGTTTCGCTAACATTATTATCAGATGTTGAATTTAATTGAATACCCAGATTCTTGTAACCCGGCGAAACTGATATCGGTTTCGAATTTGATTATTTTCCACCATGCGATATTCGTAAAGTTGCTCTACTTAGGCGTTACACGAAAATCATTTTACCATAATATAATACGATTATACGGCTATACACGTTATATTAATCCCTTGTACAGCTATTGATGTATATATTATACTTATATTTATATATAACGTGCGATAAAAAATGTAGGTGTCAGCGAAATTAAAAAATCGGGACGTGGCGAACGGAGAAAAAGAAACACTACCGCATACTGCGTAACTCCTCGAAGGGGAAAAGGTTCAAAGGTACCTACTCTGCTATAATATAATAATATATAATCCAACATGGACACGACGGTGTACTTATCTTGTCGGTATAAAATGGCAGTTTGAACAAAACAAACGGTTTCGCGAAAACTCGGTTTTAAATTTACTCACCTCATTCAGGGAGAAAACCAATAATGTTATTACATCGTCGGAAATGGAACGAAAAACAAAATAATTATAATAATAAAATAGTTTCTTAGCCGTTGGTCACAATAGAGTATATTATAGTACGCCGTATAGTATGCGTTGTGTATAAAATAGTTGTTGCTATTTATTTCTCTGCGGCAACCGTTTATATTATACTGAGCAACGGATCGTGTAAAAAAAAAAACGCCATCGTTTAATATTGTTTAAAATTGTCCTCGTTTAATTCTCGTAACGGACGGATGATCGCGGTACGTACCGTTCGCCGTACAGTACCGAAGACCGTTTTCGGAATCGAGAATAGTAGGGTGCGACCACCTGCGACGGACGCGACTTCGACGATGTTCGCGACATCTCTGCTGCCACCACTGTCGGTAATGCGTAAATCGTGATCGCGCAGGTAACACACAAACGCAATGGACAGTCGAGATTTCCAAGGTAGATGTCGACACGGCCAGTACCGTATTCAGAGGTTGTTTCGATTTTTTTTTTGAATAAGTCAATGGTTATAAACATTTCAAACCCTCACCCAGTCCTATAATTTCGATGAACTGGAAAATATGTTTATATTTAGATACAAATCGCATTTATTTTTAGTATTAATAAAGTTTTCAAACACTAAAATGTTAAGGCATATTACAAACTTATTATGAAATGCATAATAAAAGAAACGCTCTTAGAACAAACGAAAAAAAACTGTTCTTCCCCTAAGAACCCATAAAATTAAATACTAAATAAGAAGTACTGTTGCTGAACGGTTTCTCCCCAATAACCTAATCAAACCGATTTTTTTCATATTGTATCTTATCATCTGATTTACTTAATAAACTCATCTGTACAGATTTTATAGATAAAATGTATTTAACGTATAAAAAAATTACAAAATCAAATCATCTGGTTAATTTCTCCTCCATAAACTTTTGTTATGATGACTCATTTAATTAAATAATAAAATTATTATGGCCCCATCGGGTTTTAAGACGTAAAAATGTGTTTACCACCAAAATCTTTATGATACAATAAGTGATTTTATATTCTAAATTGTACACTAAAAATACATTGTTGTGCACAAAATGGACTGATAATTAATATTCTCGAAGATGCAATATCAATCTTCCATGAACAATATTTTTCGTTCGAAATAACCTGAGAGTGCAAATATTAACTTGAAGCAATGCTAAGCACTTTGACATCCCCGTGTACGTACGACTACGACTGTGCTTTTTAGGACGGTAAAAGAAACCGCGGATGAATGAGAAATCCTAAATAATAGGTCCGTGGAAGTATTGGAATACGTGTGGAGTTCGAAGTACTTCAAATTAATATTGATCTATACATGTCATATTATTATTATACACTCGGTACGAGAGAGTATAGTGTTTATAGTAATATATAGACGTGCACACGGCTGCATCGAATACTGCTTTTGTTGCACCTGACGATTTATTTTGGATTTAATGGGCTAACTGATGAATATACATTAATAATTTTTAAATATTTAATTTCAAATTAATTATGTGTATTCAATGTTAATCAATTGAAACAAAGGAATCAGTTAGGTATGGAAAATGGTGCACGTTGCGCGTTATCTAAAATATCTCAAATTTCTCATTAATTTTACTTTTAATACTAACGAAATTGTTTTCAAAAATATTTAAATAAAACTATTAGTTTTTAAGTTTATTTATATTTTACATTTAAAATAATATAAAAAATAAATAAATCACTAGTGGTATAAAATTATAATATAATTATTTTGTAACATTTATTCGTACGGCTTACTAAACGAAAAAAAAAGTCGTCTGCATTCTAATTTGAGAAAACGTAAGATTTTTGAAAATATACAAGGGGGGCTTTTTTGAATAAAAAAGTTGGGAATCACTATGGTATACCCGCTTAGTAGAATCTGCTGATTTCACGAAAAATCCACGACAAGGATCAACCGGTCGAACCAGATACAATTAAGTATTCACCGCGGTTGATTTGGCTGTAGGAAAACGCCGTGGCCTACAAACAAGAGTCGACCGAAAAGCTGCGAAAATCTAACGCACCGACGGTGGCGGGTTCTCAATACAATTTGTTTTCTTTTATACTTACCGAGTTTTTTTTTCTCATAATTAAAAATTTAATTAAAACCTGTTCCAGTTGATTTCAAATATTTCATTTCGATACCATGCGTACAAAACCGATCAGACGGTCAGGCACTCAGTATTGTTACCCAACAACTATAGCAAATCGATATTTTAGTAAACTAGAATAGGGGTGCCTATAATAGATGTTGAATGTCTTTAACCGCCCGTAAGGACCCCGATCATAGATTATATAATATACTAAGGTCAAACTTTTCCTACTTGTGATTTACTCATAGCGCCTTTAATAAAACCTAAAACCTTTTTTTTACTATTCGTTTAGATAATTTGGTTAAGATTTTGTTTTTTGTTTAGATAAAAAAATATTAAATAACAAAAAAAATTGTAATAGATAATATGGTCTAAATAATGGATAATAATGATCTCATTTCATTACACTACATTACAAAAATAACTAAATAGTAAATTAATACACATGCTGGGTGTCACCAATGGGTGCCTTCCCTTATCCGTCATACACGTTATTTTTATATAATATATACCTATTTTAAAAAACCTATTGTACAAACATATTATGTATAGATTGTAGACAACTTAATAAAATAAAACAGATAATATGGAAATATTTATTTTATAAAAATTATATACAAAAACAAAGTAAATTAGGCTAGGTTAGTTTATTCATAGAAAACGGTTTAATTAGTGGGATGGATGAGCTTTATGGACATCACTGCATAGTTTTTCAAATCTTGGGATCAGACTAGATACTGTTGGTTGCTACTCTTGTAGTTAGGATTATGGTGTATGGCGTAAGAAAAAATAAAAAAGTCTTTATTAATGGCAATTGGTGAGTTTACGTAATTTGACAAAGTATATATCTAATAACTGTTTGCCAGCTGATTATAATAAGATTAATAATTATTATTATAATTATAATTATTATAATTATAAGAGTTTGAATTTTAAGGGTTTTATGGAGATTATTAACTATATTATATGCCATGGAGCGGAGAAAATATTTGACAAAGACATTATGTACTGAAATGCCTACAGCGTTTTTAGGTTTGAGGGTTTAGCATCTTCTCTTTGTTAAAATAAAACGTATTACGCGGAAATCGTTTCGTTTTCTGTTTATTTATTAGTTCGTCAGACACCGGAACAATAATTATTCTTCTCGTAAAGTCGTGAATCCCTTAATGTTTCTAAAGAAAATTATATTATTTTTTTCCAAATCTTACAGGAAACAAATTTTCCTATTTATCTGAAAACTAAGACAAAACTAATGTAAAGATAATCTCTTTTGTATTTATTGAACTTCCCAAAACACACGTATTTTATTTAGTTCCGATCGCATTATTTCACAAATAAGCTAAACAAACACAAAGGTGTTATCTAATCTTACATTAAAAAAAAAAAAATTCTAAAAAATAATGCTTATTGTCTTATACTATTCCAAATAAATGTAAGTTAGGTTCATAATAATTATACTTTTTACTAACCAACATCATAAAAAGTGTTGCGTTATTTTACACCCGTTTGAATTTTCATCTCTCCAAACGGTCCTATTGAAAATTACCTTCTACTCGGTTAGGTAAATTGTTAACCAATAAGTAGTTTCTAAACATATAATTAAGAATTTCCGATCAAAATGATTCGTAATCAAATATAAACCTATACGAAGAATAACGTCAGTTTTCAATAATATTATTGTATTATACGTTTGCAGTTTCTTTTGAAATTTTAACCATTACAGGAGTCGACATTTTCCAAAAGAAATTATTTTTCTAGTAATTTTACGAGAAAAAAAAATGTATGCCGTAAAAGTAAGAACCGTGCGCAGTAAAATAATTTAAAACTATTTTTTTTATTTATTTATTTATAGCCGTTATTGTTTTATGCTGAACAATAAAATAATTATTTTAGTACATTTTTATCCCATTTTTTATCGATTAATTTTATGTGACTTATCTGAAGTAACAGAGCGTACTTTATAAAATCTGATTAATTTTAAGTTTACGCCATTATCACTTTAATATTTATTATGCACTATTATGCAAGATATATTTATTAAAGTGAACTTTTTCCACGCGTTTCGTAAGAGATTTTTATACTTAGTTGCTTGTAAATGTTTTATTATTATTCAATACATTATAGTTTTCTCCACCTGAATATGAACTTTATGAAATTTAGAATATTAAAATATTATGCTTGAATTACTTATCGCAAATAAAAACAATCGTTTTGAAAGTGATCGCACTGTCGCGGCCAACGAGATGAAACGGTAAAACAAAGTATTTCGGAATTATATACCGTCGACAGTAAATTCGTCACTAATCGGCAATGTTTAAATTCCATTGGATACCTTTCAAAGATGCGCTGCTACACTTTGATTATTATTTATTTTTATATTTACTACCGAAATCTTGTACTTTTGACACAGGAATTACTATCTACTATATCTACCGCGCCCTATGTCACCAACCGACTGAATCGGTTATGAATAGATTAATTATCAGCTCCACAACTGTGTTGGTATAACAACGCCCGTGGATTATAGAGTTTTGACGGATGAGTGATTATAATAATTTTAAATTTATTAGGACATAAGGTAATCGTAATTTAAAATTGTTATCGTACATAACGAATTAAAATTATATTATCTCATTTCACAAACCACCGCACGTCCACACCTACTATATTGTATAAATTATGATCCACTAGTCCAATATTTATTATAGTTATTATAACTTTTATTATTTTATACAACACATTTTAGCGTGCAAGTATTTAACACGTTGCAGGTATAAAGTGGATAATATGATTATTAATAATATTCATACATACAGGTACTACTCCGTTCGCACGATTTTACTTTAATTTCAGTTACGTCACAACAATAAATACCTGTCTGCAGTGTAAATACAGTGAGGAACACGTTTAGTCCAACCGACTATATATTACCCGGCAACAACAATACAACATCATAACGTATATTATTATACTTATGAATTGTTGTTGCACTTTACGGAACACTTAAAATATATTTAATTTCTTGGAAATAATAACGATACACATAATATAATATGTAGATATAACGTTGTTCATTATGGATATGCATATATAAATATAATATTTTGGCGATGATTAACTTAAAATGTAAATATTTGTGGTTTACAAACGTGCAAACGTGTGTGTGTGTGTGCGTGTGGAAGGGATGAGGATAAATATAGCGCGACGAGTAAATATTATATTATACGTCTACACGTATATAATGCGCGTAATAATGCGCCCATATTGTTGATTACCAAATACCATTAATTATAACGACTCGAATAATACATTGTTAACGTTAGTTTATAACCTGCTGCGGGGAGAGGGATTGCTCTACTCGTTATTATAAAATAAACACACGGGGAAAGGCAAAATTTGCATTATAAATTTATAAACGCAATTCGTTCAAGCGCATTATCCTAATTATTATTACCATTATTATATTATTATGTTGATAATATAACCTAACTATTTGGCACTTGGAAAAAACCAAAACCATGCGTGTTGTGTGTATACAGGTTATGTACTGTGAATGATTTCCCGATGGAATTTTATTTTCAATTTTTTTTTTTTTGTTCTAGTGAAATTTTATGATGGTAACATCAAATTCATATTGTCGTCCGTTAGTCGCCTTAGAAAAATAACTTTTGAATTTTTCATGTTTATAAAATTTCAAAATAAGCATTTTATGAAACAAGTTGTAGTATATATGAACCTTTCAAAGCATTTAGTGTCATATGTATTATGTATATACCTTATTACCTAGCTACTTAAAGCTAATACAATATGTTTTGAAAAGACAGAAAAAGTCTAATACATTTGGATATAATGGTTATCGCAATAAATTATAGTATTGATATCGTGACGAGACTTTTGCGGTGTCAAACTCGTCTCCGATATAGAAAATCATTGTACTATTGAATTATTGTAAACCGGCTGATTTTATATGGAATCATATACAAATATTGTGGAGTAATATACTGGTGTGAACATCGTGAACAAAATTATGTCACATATTATATTAAATTACTACTAATTTATATACACTAGAATGAGGTATATACCTCTATATACCTCACGAGGTTTTATTTTTAAATTCCAAAGAAACGTGGAAACGCGAAAACAAACCAAGAAAAAAATCGAGGAACATGGTAAATAGTTACTGGTAGGATTGGTTTGTAAGCCATGAAATTGTTCAGAGTAAAAAATAATTAAGGAGTTTTATAAAATTTGATTTGTAAGCAAATCGAACTCTTTATTTTTATTTTTTTATTTTTGTGAACCAAGAAAGAAAGTTGTATTGGTTTTGTTCTTTATAATTATTAACTGTTTATATTTGACATATCGCGGTATACATTTAGACCTTCTGCGGGTCTCTCAATTTTACGACTTCAAAATTTAAAGAACAAAACAGGACGAGCCCACCTTTTGCTTAGAAAAAATACTGTTCTGCTAGAACTGCGATACTGCCAAATCCTACGTGTAAAATACCGGCGGTCACGATCGGACATCAGTCAGTATATTTATCATCTTTACGGCAGCGAATCACTACAAGATCTGCCCTGGGTCTATAATACTTGTAACTATGTTATTATTACTATTCATCCCAGTGATTTTAACCAACTATTCTATCTCGTAATTTTTTTCCTACTCCGTCAGTCTCCTGCAAATACTACCCTCGCCCGATCGTTGACCGAATAATATAACGTGTTAAAAACACGAGCGATGCGAGTCTTATTTATAGATTACTTTATAAGATTTGGACACGAGTAATACACGAATCATCGATACATAATAATGTAATTAAATTTAAGAACGACACAATGCGAATACATAAAATAAAAATAAATATAACATAATATTACGTCGAACGGTTGATAATAGTTTATTTTTTTTTGCTTTTCCGTTTAGAAATTTTAGCTGTACTGGACTTTGCGGCACACGTTTTCCTTAGCAAATACGAGAAATATGTGTAGTTCAAGAACAATATCAAAGCCAGCAACAACAATGCGGAGGCGATCACGTCTAAAAGATAGTACTGG